>JANAVB010022397.1:9186290-9301290 GCA_029216955.1 Iris pallida
TTCCTCTTCGGGGTATTATCAGCAGATATACTTTCTTCAGCACTCCCGACGGGTACATGTAATGGTTGATGAAGGTCATCAGAGAAGAAAGTTTCTAGAACTTCATCATCAACTTCATCAGTAGCCAAAGGATCTTCTTGATCATGGCAATCTCTAGGCAAGGCTGATTTAGTTGATTTCTTTTCAATATGAATAAAGCTTCTACCTAAGATGCTGAATTTTTTATCAAAGGTATTAGCTGATACATAGAATTTGGCATAAGACGCCAATATTCTAGCTCCTCTCTGATAGGTGACCGGATCTGGCATGGAAAAGGTAGCCCCTGTACCTTTAGCAATGTAATATATCCACGCTCTGGCACCATCAATCAACCCGCCTTGATAACCAAAACACGTCGTTGCATTGCCTACATGCAACTGATCGTAACCAAATTGCCGAGCAAACCTGCTCGGAAGATATGGTTCTAGATAAGTGATGTTGTCACGGCGGCGGATTAAATGAGATGGCCTGATCCTCTTCAGCCATTCATGTTGAACATCATCCAACTCATTGCCACCAATGCCATCAACCAACCTCCCAGGCATCGTTTTATAACTAACAGGTGGAGGAACTCAAGTGAAGCTCCATAGTTCTCCCCTGTTTAATATAGTTCTGCAATCTGTCAAAGTGTCATATTTCCACTTTGGTGTGTGACTGTATCTTTCCAGAAAGGTGTCATCTGGTCTAGCCATCCCAGCATTCATAAGAGATTCGAAGTGCAGAAGCAGCCATCCAAATAAATATGTAAAGGGCATTTCTACCCGAGGAAAGGATGTAAGGCTCTTCTTTGCCAATTCGAACATTCTGTCTGTGTATGCCCTTAATCCAGCATTCAGACGGCATGTCATTGCTGTCAGTAAATCCATCTTATACCCAAAAACTAGACGGACTGCTGCGAAAACAACTCCTCTGTGCATCCTGTCTGCTGAACAAGTGCCAGGAACTACAAATTTTCTCAGCCAAAGAGAGATAAATCCGGCCAGATGACCTTCAGCGGATAATTTTTGGCTGCCCTGCTTAATATAGGTCTCAAACCTATCACCGGCTTTATAAGTGCCTTCGTCTTCCTCAATGACAATGTCGTCATGAGTAGTATCCCGGATGAGCCTGTCAATCTCAGCTTGATTCAGAGGTTTAAATTCACCGACATACTGCTCAGACTTCTTCTTCTTCTGAACTTCATCAGTACGGCCTTGAAATAAATAGGCCATCCATTTGGAAGAATAACAGTTGGAATCTCCTTCTCCACCTTGTCCTTTATAAAAAGCCTTACAAATACTGTAATGGCACATCAATTCTTCAAAGACATGAAGAACCAGTGGGTTGGCTTCGGAGATCTTATTCATTTCATCAACGAAAGGGATATACTCTTCATATGGCAGATCTGCTGTTGGCAGTTGAGAAATATATGCCATTTCATGAAGGGCGAATCCCATCTCGCCTCTTGGGGTCATGAAGGTGCCAGTACGGTAGTTATACCTCTCCGCTAACGCCAAGAACAAATCCGGGTTTGGCCTGAAACCATAGGCAGTGCACTTAATAGCATCATATAGGCCTATCACCTGTAACTGTTCACCAAAATTCTTCAGGATCCATTTCACAAGAGCAATCCATCTGGTATTCTCTGGATTTACCAGACCAGTCAGCCTCATAGACTGTTTTGGATAGATGGCATTTTCCAGTTGAGCAAATTCGTTTGCAAAAATTGGGACTCTAACTGGCTTCAGCAGTGCCGAGTCCTCAGGAGGGATGGTGGCAGGTAGCAGTCCTCGCAGAGATGTGACATGTGGTTCAGTACCACTGCGGAATCTTCCTTGACGATATCCTATCCACCCAGCCTTTGCTTGTCGGGATGGAGTGATATCCCACTTCATCTGTCTTTGACAATTCGTATGAAATAAACGAGCTATGTTGATGCTTTTTGATAAACCAGTCAAATACATTGGCTGATTTACATCACCATCCCTATAGTAACAGTATAATACTTTGTCCAGAGCAGGCTGAGAATTCATGTCAATAGCATCTCCGAAAAGAAATGCTGGCTTCGAATGGGTAACACCATCCACACTTTGTAAAGGCAGTCCACTCATCAGGTTCAGCAAAGTGTCATTTTCTTGATTGGTCAAAAGAGCTATTCTTGTAGAAGGTCCATCGAATTGGGGAAAACGAACATGTGATAGGTCACTTCTATAGTTATTTCCTACACATCCTTCAAATTCTGCCTCCTGAGCCAGAATATCCACTGCAAAAGAAGAATAAAACCTTAGAAATCTTCAACATCAAGAAACTCAAAAGTTCAACATACGCTCAGTTTTTACTAAGCGTATGGCAGACTCAAAATTCAGCATACGCTCAGTTTTCCTTGAGCGTATGGCAGACTCAAGGTTCAGCATACGCTCAGTTTTTACTAAGCGTATGGTAGACTCAAGGTTCAGCATACGCTCAGTTTTTACTAAGCGTATGGCAGACTCAAGGTTCAGCATACGCTCAGTTTTCCTTAAGCGTATAACAGACTCGAAGATCCATATATGCTCAGTTTATCCTAAGAGTATGACAGATTCAGAGATCACTTTTTACGCTCAGTTTATCTTAAGTGAATGATTTTAAAAGTTCAGTTTATGTTCAGTTTGAGCGTATCAGTGTATGGTTGACAAGATGATCATCAAAAACATACGCTAACACAGGAGTTAGCGTATCTCAGTGAGACAACTCGCCATAGCATATTCTTTCAAGACAGCGTATTTTGACATTTATATCGAAAATACGCGCATCATACAGAATACGCTCCAAACATATTTTTCGTATAAACAAAAAATGTGGGATACGGCTAAACCCTAAAGAGGGAAGCGTATTTTTTTGACGTATTTGACCCTAAAAAGGGGATACGTTTTATGATTTGGTTCTAACCAGAGCCCTAAATAGGGGATAGTTACAGTTCATCATCATCATCCTCACCATAGAGAGGCTTCAATGGGCGTTCACTTCGTCGAACGCGCTTATTGGTAGTCTTCTTAGCAGCGGCGGCGGCGGGCTGAGATGACTCCGTCGGAGCCTTCCCCTTTCCCTTCGCAGCAGCATCAATCTTGGGCGCCATTGATAAAGCTTGAGTTGAAGAAGAAGAAGAAGTTGAGTCTTGAGTTTCTTTTTCTCTCTCGAAGATGGATGCAAAAGTAAAGAAATAAATCAGGTCTTGGAAGACCTATTTATAGAAGAAAAGAAGAAGTTCAAACGGCAGATATTCTTCAAACAGAATCCCTAAAGATTTGCACTGATATTGAGGAAGATAACAAACTCATGCCAGCGAGTCAGGACTTATTCCCACTTTAAGTTCAAAGTAATTTCGAACTTTTGAAATTCATAAAGTTCGAAAACTTTGAAGGGGGTCTTGTAGGGTGTGAAAATTATGACACGCTGACATAAGACTCAGCCCAAGTCATACGCTCAAGGCCATACGCTCAGTAAAAGCCATACGCTAAAAGTCATACGCTCAGTCAAAGCCATACGCTCAAGGCCATACGCTCAGCCAAGGCCATACGCTCATCTAAAGGCCGTACGCTCAGTGAATATTTTAATATTTCTTGAGATGACAGCACAGCATGTATTTAATGAAGGATGAATCTGACACTTTGTCTTTCGTGCAAAGACAGCTGCTCCATAAAGATTAGCCGTCGTATAGGTTTTCGAGAAAAGATTTTGTCTCTTACGAGGACAGCTCAGCAGCCATCATAAATAAAGAGCCATTATTATTGTCATTTCTGACAGTCTGTCAGCCATCATATCTGCAGCACGACGCTCAAGAAATATTTGTCAGTATTTGAAGATATGGCGTGTTTGAGAAGATTGAGAACAGCCACGTGTCTACTCCCTCAATCCACACGGCTTCTTCCCATCCAAATGAGCGTATGGACCTCATACGACTCCTTGCCATCTAAGTGAGCGTATGGACCCCATATGACTCCTTGTTTAGTGAGCGTATGGACCCTATACGACTCCTTGCTTAGTGAGCGTATGGACCCCATACGACTCATTGCTTAGTGAGCGTATGGACCCTATACGACTCCTTGCCATCTAAGTGAGCGTATGGACCCCATACGACTCCTTGCTTAGTAAGCGTATGGACCCCATACGACTCCTTGCTTAGTGAGCGTATGGACTCCATACGACTCCTTCCCAGCCAAGTGAGCGTATGGACCCCATACGACTCCTTCCCAATCAAGTAAGTGTATCAGCTTTATTTATATGATCCAAGTTAGCGTATGCAAGACATGTGCCTTCAAAATCTAGCGTATGACTCTTCTTCAAAGACAGCGTATCACAGCAAAGGCATCCAGGACGACTTTCAATGTACAGTCAACACACGTTCTCATGTGTCCTGTATTCAGTTACTCAGTTATTCAGAAGTTATGCAACGTAGCATCCATGCCACCAATCTCTCCTAGATATATTCCACTACTCTCAACCGCACTCCAACGTGTCTTCACCAGAATTCGCCATGCGTCCCTGCAGTTATGCACACGTCAAGTAACTGACTGAGCGTATGCTTCAGAACAGTTATCCAGAACTCTATAAAAGAGTTTCTTCATCTTCATCAAGACTACAGTCAATTTCAGAGAGAACAGAGAGATTGCCCAGTTGCTGTCTAAGTTCTTCGAAGTTCGAGTTTTCTTCATCGCATCGTCCAAGGGATAAAGTAATCGTCTTCTAGATTAGATTCCTACAGTTGTAATTTATTTATTCAGATACTAGTAGCATGTGCGTATTGGGCTTCGAGTAGTTCACAACCATACATAGGGTCAAAAGATTTGAGTTGACGTTGGATCTCTAATTTGAAGTCGGAAAGCACATCGGTATTATGGTAAGGGTTCTGGTCAGTCTTTTTTTGACCTAAAAGTCGTATCATAAAAATATAGTATAAGGGGACGTGTTTGGGTGGGACATGATATGCCTAGATGAAGGTGGGCTCGTCTAGGTCTGGTATATAAAATTTATTGGAAGGTAACAACTGGTCTCATGCTCCGAATATAAATGTCACGGTTGGGGACATCAGATGGTCTAAATAGAAAGTGGATGTTTAGGAGACGATAATTTATCATCCTAGTGGGAACCAATTTATTCTAATCAATCGGTAACTCCATAAATCCTTAAATTAATAATGGCTTACAATCTATTCATTCCATAAATGAAGATATTGTTTTAGGGTTAGTGAGGTTAAAAAAATTTCATGGTCGTGATATTGTATCCACTACCAGAATAAGTCGTTTTAGCGACGCCTAAAGACGTCACTAAAACGATAATTTTTGTCGCTAACAATATTTAGCGACGAAATTATCGACATTTTGGGCTGGTCGCAAAAATGTAAGTCGCTGATCTTTTAAACGTCGCCAAACGTCGCAAGTACCGACGTTTGCCGACGTATTTATACGTCGGTATATTGCCGACGTCTACCGCCGTGTCGTCGTTGTATTAGCGACGTATTACCTCGTGTCGCTACGCGTCGGTACCTTTACCGACGGATTACCGTCGAGTCGTAGGTGGTTTAGTGACATGTCCAAAGTCGCTACACGTCGGTAAATCCTAGGAATTCCTGGGATGATTACCGACGTGCACCAACGTTTACCGACGTTCTTCGACATATAATGACGTCGCTAAACGTCGGTGCCCTGGATAATATCGCAGATTTACCGACGTTTACCGACGTAAACTTACGTCGGTGGACGTCGGTAAACGTCGCTAAATCTGCAAAAAAAAATACAGAATGTCCATTTCTCCCTGCAGTTTAAAAAGATAACCATTTTCACTGTAGAATAGGATCCAAACAATCACAGAATGTCCATTTCTCACTGTACACAGGTTTCAATCCCTATAACCACGTCTACAACAATCACACAATGTCCAGTTCTCAGAATGTCCATTTCTTACTGTACATAGGTTTCAGCCCCTATAACCAAGTCTATAACAATCACACAACAACAAGTATCCAAATAACCAATTCTACACCAAATAACAAAGTCTACAACCAAATAACCAAAGTCTACACACAACCAACAAATAGAATAGGATCCAAACATCCAAATCTACACAACCAACAAATATCCAAGTCACAAACAAAGAATGAAACAAACACAAAGAAACAGTCCTAACTAGGACCACTAGGAATCCGGTGCAGGAGGGGCACCGCCGCGACAAAGGGATAAGAACAACTCATACTCCTCAAGTGAAATCGATACCGACGGAGCAGGCAGTGACGTCGGTGGAGTCGGTGTCGAAGAAGAAGACGGTGGAGGCAGCGGAGTCGACGACGATGAAGGCGCACCCGAAGGACCAGCACGCTCCAACGCTGTAAGTCGCTGGTGGTATGAATCCATGATAGATAACATTCTATCACTGCTCTGGACCATCGACTCCTGCGCCAATCTCATCCTCTCGGCCATGGTCACCTGCCATGTCTGCACCTCCGTCATCGTGCGCTCTAACCCTCCAACGGTGCGCTCTGTCCTCTCAGTCGTCTCCCTAAGGTCCATAATGTCGCGGTCGAGTGCATCCAATCGTGCTAGCAACGCAGGATCCTCCGTAGGGTGCTGAGACTGCTCCTCGATCCGTCGTAGCAAGTCGTCACGGAGAGACTCCATCATCTGGTGGACTCGGGCAGACTCCTGGGACGGCTGTGGACCATGCACCCTAGCAGGAGATGTCCTAGAGGACTGGGTCGCAACTAGGACGCCATAGGATCCCGTACCGTAGTATGTACCCCTACGGAGTCTACCAGCGGCGGCCATCTACAGCTCGTCCGCCGACGGAGCTTGAGTGGGCTACGAGGAAGTACCGACCTCTCATGCATCAGGTGCACTAGCAGCCGCCCGTTCCCGCAGCCTCTGATACTCAGCCTAGAAAGTTCTTATTATTACTAACTTCTAATTTCTAATTAATGTACTTATTATTACTAATTTCTAATTAATGTACTTATTATTTCTAATTTCTAATTAATGTACTTATTATTACTAACAACAAGAATATTTATTTGCATCATATTTACTAAGTTATATTAAAATTGACACGAAGTATTAAATTAAGATAACGTATTGTAATACTTACATAGGTCTGCTCGGCTCTCTCGTCAATAAGGCCTTCGCCCTTCCGATGGGTGGCCAGGAAGACAGTCACCATGTCGACGTTACCGACCTTCCTTATCTATAATTAAATATATTATCTTAGTAATAATTTATCGGTTTTGTATTAAAATAATATTTCTAAAAGAGGAAGACATACCAGACGACGGAAATGTTCCGTCATCGGACTCGACCCACCGCACCACTTCGAAGCATGTTGGCTAGCCGCCTTGGCCTTCTCCGACTTCTCCTTGTACCTTGGCTCGTCGAATCGAGCCTTCATCGCATTCCACTGATCAGGGGTGATCCAACCTTGGATCGGCTTTCCGGCACGATCACGATCCTTCTGATCATTGATAGAGTTGCGGATCAGCTTGGCAGCGACGGCAGGAAACATCCCCTCGATAAGCTCGGCCCGGTACGGTGGATAGAAAAACATATCCTAGAAGACCGCAAACCAAATATTTATCAGTTATATATAATATATTATATGATTCATATTAAAAGCAAATATATTTTAACCTTGAAGCGCGCAAACCAGAAGGCCTTCCTCTCGTCCGGAGCATCATAGTAGTTAATCCAAGCACCACCATAATTATGCCTCAGCATGTAGCCTAGACGTCTCTGTACCTCTGGGGGACGATATCTATATAAACATATTATATTCATGAAAAAAGTTAATTTATGATAAAAACAGAAAGAAAAAAATTATAAACCAAAATACCTACTTTGTATCGTCGGCCCAGATCTCCGTCCTTCTCTCCTCCAGAGGTGCGCACATATCATCTGTATGATGCTGGTAGGCCGTCGGTGCTGCCGCCTCGGCCGTCGCCGCAGCCTCCGCCATCTGCTCATCCGTCTCCATCGTCGTATCAGCAGTAGGAACGCTAGACTTGCGAGCACTCTCAACAGGCCTGGAACTACTCGTCCCAGGAGATATGCCACATGATGTCGTCCCAGCAGGCCTACCTACTGTCCGATATAGAGGAGTAATCGGCGACAAGGATCCAGGGCCGGTACCAGAATGAGGTACCGAAGGAAAACTTCGTCCTCTAGCAGTACCTGTAGGAAGTACCAGAGGAGAGTGACCTCGTCGTCCCCCTCGGAATGCTCCGCGACGACCTGCCATACCTGATAACAGCATATGATAATACAACAAATAATAGAGACTAGAAATATGAAAGTACAACAAATAATAGAGACTGGAAATATTAAAGTATAACAAATAATAGAGACTAGAAATATGAAAGTACAACAAAGACAAGATAATAACCAAGACAACATATGATGATACATTCTACAATAAACATCTAAGTCCAGATAATATATTCTAGAAGAAATATCTAAGTTCAGATAAGTATATCTCTCTCAATCATCTTCAGAATAATCATCTTATTTGTCTTCCTCGACCTCATCTTCCTCTTCATCCTCATCTTCACTTTCATCTTCGCCTTCGTCGGCTTCGTCTTCCTCTTCGGATAATTCTACATCTCCTACATTATGTGTCGTGTAATGCGTAACTTCCGTGGAGTCCACATCGACAATATTGGTTACAAGAGGTAGCTCGTCCTCCTGGTAAGCTTTTTCGTCAACATCAAAAGTATCTCTGGCTTTAGTCTTGCATACTGCCCACTAGTCAGACTTCGTTGCTCTGCGTCTCGGATAAGCTGTGACGTACACGAGCTGAGCCTGAGTTGCTAGGATAAACGGGTCGTAGCCTTGATATCTACGCTTGTAGTTTATATCCAAAAGACCATGCTTGTCAATTTTCCAACCTTGATTTTCAATCGGATCGAACCATTCACACTTGAACAACACGATCTTTGCAGGTTCTCTGCCATTATTATATGACAACTCCACAATCTCTCGCAAGATGCCAAAGAAATTATTTCCTGGATCGACGTCTTTGTAGTTCGAAGACTTAATACACAAACAACTGTTTTTCGTGGAATTAAGATCCAGGAAGTTGTCTCTGATCGGAGCATTTGTCGACTTGAACCGAAAGCCATTGACACAGTAACTTGGCCATATTTTAACAAAAGTAATTGGTCCCTTGGCAAGAGTTCTAATTAATTCA
The DNA here is from genome assembly GCA_029216955.1 of Iris pallida. NCBI lineage: Eukaryota > Viridiplantae > Streptophyta > Magnoliopsida > Asparagales > Iridaceae > Iris > Iris pallida. The sequence continues at coordinate 9,195,513 of JANAVB010022397.1, forward strand.
ATCTCGGGTGAAATTAGACGATCGACCTGAATATCAAAGAAGCGATAATAGGTTATTTATTACGCAGTTGCATTAGAAGAGGCTAGTAATTACCGAGCTACTTACATATTCGCTCAACCAATAAGGAAAATGACGTCTCATTTCTTGTTCTAATGCTTCGTCTGTTAGGTAGGGTCTAACCAGCCTCAACTCATCATTATATGTGCTGGAAAACAACGAAGCAACCGCCGATTAGTACAATAATATTAGCTTATACTATTATATTGAGATGACGTAAACTCATTATCCTGAGTTACTTACCCCTCTAGCTTCTCCACTTCATCCTCGTCGCAATTGAGTAATACATACAACTGAGCAGCCCTTAGCTCTTCGTCATTCAAATATCTCTTCTTTATTTTCCCCGAAGGCTTTCCGGACGCATTGAATACTTTCAGTATTCCATCATTAAATTCTTCATATCCGTCGTCATTTCTCGGAGCCCTTGTTCTATTCGTAGCAACATGAGGTTTGAAATAGAAGGAGCAGAAATTTGTAATCTCCTCGAGAATATAGGCTTCACAAATAGAACCCTCGACCCGAGCCTTATTTTTTACCTTTCTTTTTAGGTAATTCAAATGTCGCTCGAACGGGTACATCCATCGATATTCGACGGGTCCACCAACACGTGCCTCGTAGGAAAGATGAATCGGCAAATGCTCTATAGAGTCGAAGAATCCAGGAGGGAACACCCTCTCTAGCTTGTACAGTGTTACCGTAATGTCCTTCTCTTGCTTTTCTAGATGATCAACGAGCAATTTCTTAGAACAAAGGTCCCTGAAGAATATGCTAAGCTCCGTCAATGGATCCCAAACTGCCTGCGGTAAGAATTCCTGAAATACAATCGGAATTAACTACTCCATGAATACGTGACAATCATGGCTCTTCATACATGTCAGTTTATTCTCCTTGAGGTTGACGCATCTTCTCAAGTTCGAAACATACCCATCTGGAAATTTCAGACCTTGAATCCACCAACAAAGCCTCACTTTATCCTCATTCTCCAGTGAGAAAATTGCCTTAGGCTGCTTCAACTTCCCATTCCCGTCCTCTATCAAATACAATGCAGGACGTCTACATATTTCTTCCAAGTCCAATCTAGCCTTTGGATTGTCTTTCGTCTTCCCCTTTATATCCATTACAGTATTAATTATGTTGTCAAACACATTCTTCTCGATATACATGACATCAAGGTTATATCTAATCAGATTGGTGCTCCAATATGGAAGATCCCAGAATATACTCCACTTCGTCCAGTTATGAGTGCGACCAAATCCGTTACACTTGTAGTCCGTAGCAGGCTGCTCAATAGCTCTTTGTAAATATTTTACCTCTTCCAATATCGTGTATCCAGGCCACCTTGGCGGGGGATTAGCCTTCTCCACAATGCCAGCACGAAAAGCATTCATGTTCCTCCGGTACGGATGATCCTTCGGCAGGAATTGTCGATGACAATCGAAGAAGCACGGTTTGCCTCCGTGTTTCAAACGAAAAGCCTTAGTGCTGTCCATGCAATACGGACATGAAAGACGACCAGCGTGCTCCATCCAGATAACATTCCATAGGCCGAAAAGTCGTTGATGGTCCACATAAGTGCTGCCCGCATCCGGAAATTTTATTTTCTAGATACATCATTCGTGTTGGAACCTACTTCCCACAGCTGATTTAACTCATCAATCAACGGCTGTAAATACACATCGATGTTCTTTTTCATATTGCTCGGACCTGGGATAATAATGGTGAGAAACATATACGGAGTCTTCATGCACATCCAAGGCGGTAGATTGTACGGGATGACGATAACAGGCCAACACGAATACTGGGATCCCGAAAGTCCGAATGGGGTAAAACCGTCGGAGCAGAGACCCAATCTGACATTACGCGGATCAGAAGCAAAATCTGGATACTCTCGATCAAAGTGCTTCCATGCTTCTCCATCAGAAGGGTGATCCAACACTCCTTCGGTATGTCCCCGCTTATGCCAACTCATGTTTTCTGCGGTTTCCTTCACCATAAACAACCGCTGCAACCGCGGCGTCAACGGCAAGTAGTGCATCAAAGAGGTAGGCTTCCTGGCACCGACAAACTTTCCTCTACCACATGCCTTGTAGCGATCAACACCACAAAATCTGCAGACGTCTTCATCCTTGTCGTCTTTGTAGTACAACATGCACCCGTTGCGACAGGCATCAATTTTTTCGTATCCCATCCAGAGCGATCTAACCATCCTCTTAGATCGGTAGAAGTCTTTAGGCAACTTCGCACCCTCAGGCAATATTTCCAATATACTCATGTATTGTATTTTTAAATATCTCATTCTATATATAGAATTACTTATATTTTTTGGTAGGAATCATATAGTTCTTAAGAATTTACCGACATAAGATAACTTGTTAATAATTTAGCGAACTAACTTTGTAAATTGGACGTAACATTGCCTTAAATATTATCAACCACTACCTAGTATAAGGAATTTATGCTCTTAATAACTATCATGCAGAAAATGTCAAAATGATACATTTAGTAAATAAAATAAAATAAAATAAAACATGGGGGTTCACAAAATATATAAGATCAGGATCAGGATCAGGCCAGCCACAATGGAAAGCTATGCACAGGAAGTATCAGGTTAGGCTCCACCCTACGTGCGATGAGGGTGGAGCTATGCATAGGAGGTGACAGGAGGGGTATTGATCACATAACCTCTAATAACTCTCCTTCCCCGAATAGTATAATAGATCTGAATATGACACGTCATGACACGGGATTCAAAAGCAGGGCTAACCCACTTCCAAATCGGTGTCTATACAAGTATAGGAAACAAGATCGAGCAATATACCCATATACCAGAAGTCCAGGAATAACACCTCATGACATGATCCGACGTATACTAGTCCGTGTATCATCATGCCGGGAATCAAGTAAAACACAACAACTAAATCAGATATAGTAGATATCAAGACAATAAAAACTATCAAAGAATGTACTCGTCTGCGGTCCTGAGCTGTCAATGAGAATCGAGGCTCAGAGTGAAGTCACAAACCTAAAGATGAGATATACATGAGTTAAATAGGGTTTAACAGTGTTAGGCATGATTTTTAGTGTATGTTATGCAATCTAGGTCAAACTAAAGTCAAACTAGGTCAAACTAAGTTAAACTATGCCAAGCTAAGTCAAACTAAGTCAATAGTTGACCTACAGTTGACTTTTGGTCAACTGGTCAACTCTGGTCAACTTCTAGTCCAATCTAGGTCAGATGTTGACTCTACTTTGACTTTCAGTCAAAATAGTCGATATTGGTCAAACAAGGTCAAATTTAGGCTAAGTATCATATTCTTAATCTTTACCTACCAAGATACCATATACCTTGCTCCTGTTGGTATCCCAATACCAATACCTTAGTTGGAAACTAATACCTTAGTTATCTAGTAAACCCCCTTACCTTAGCTAGTAGGTAAAATCCATTACCTTATCTCTATTAGGTAACTCTCTAAATACCAACATCTACTCCGAAGATACTAAGTTAGGTATCCTAAGATACTAGCTATAGGTATCTCAAGATATTAACTATATGTATCTCAAGATACCAACTACCTACATATCCCAAGATACTACTCCTAGTATCCTAAGATACTAATCTAGAAATCCTAGGATACTAACATATATATATATATATATATATATATATATATATATATATATATATATATATACACACACACACACACACACTAACATTCTAATTTCCTACTCTCTAGTATACATACTTCTATATATAAACACTCTAGGATACTAACTTATGACATTCTAACTTCTAACTTATCCTATTTCTAACCACACATACACCCCAACTAGGAAGACACAAGTCCCTCTCAAACCATTACTAACTACTACTCTAACATACTAACATATACCCAAAACACACTCACACACACATGGCAAATAGGGGCAAAAGGGGCTGCACACTACTAGCTGCTATTAGCAGCTGCTACTGCTGCTGCTTAGGATGCTGTTGCTGCTGGTATTCATGCTGCTACTGCAGCTGCTGTGCATACTGCTGCCTATTGCAGCCACTCCCCCCCTCTCTACTAACACACACACTCAACCACACTCTCATCTCATCCCCTCCTCTTCCCATCACACCTTCACACACACACAAGACACAACAACACACATAAATATATATATGTATATACATCTAACATATCAATCCACAACCACACTCTAACATATCAATATATATGTACAATATCATCCCAAAACAGTCCACTTTTACAAATATATACCTAATTCATATCTCTACATATATACATGACTTGTGGGTCAAAAATATATAGATATATACATAGGTATCCAAATAAAAACTAATTAAGACACCCTAACCAAGGCTAAACTATTCTCTAACATGTATAAAACTAAAATTAGGAAACGAAATAGTCTATTGGGCATAAACACAAACACTTTGTGGACCACCCTCGAAATTTCTCCATGGGTGACACCAAACCGATCCTAACTTCCTATAGAGGACTCAAAAGAGTCTCTAAATCAAACCTAAGGGTGGTTCAAGCATGGGGGTGGTTCCTATCGATTCAAAACTATCAAATATGCAAAGAAAAGATGGATTTAGAGAGAGTTTTACTTATTGGGAGTTATATCCCAATGATTTAATCAAAAGGACACGAATCCGACACAAAAATCCCTTACAAATGGACTCTCCTCCTTGCTCCCCACTCCTAGTAGGCACCTTCTCCCTGATGGATTGAGAGGAATGGAGGAAGAATGAGTGGATTTGGGAGATGAAATCAAAGGGATTGCTCTCAAGTTGGAAAAGAAAACTAAATTGGGAAAAAAGAGGTTACAATGAAATGAAAGGATGGAGAGACCATCCCATATGTGGCCGGCCGTGCCTAGCCCTACTTGGGTCTAGTGAAAAGTCTAAGTTGCCCCCCATTAGTTCCCCTTTGGTTAATTAGGAGCTTACAAAGGTTTGGGGTCAAAAAGGTCAAAGTTCTAATCTCTAAATGAGTCAACTAGTCATGTGGGATTAGCCTAATTGTACTAGCCTAATAAATTAGATTTGTGGGCCATGTCTAGCTAATCTTTGGACTCTGACTAAAGTCTAAGCTAACCGGCCACTAACACAAGTCAAAACTAGACGAAACACAAACCCGACTAAACAAATCCCTAAAATACAATATTAATAAATAAATGTTCAAAATATTAGAATATGGAAAATGACAAATTTACCTTTAATTTAAAAACTGGTAGTGACACATTGGGCCAACAATCTCCCCATTTTTTATTATGGCAAATCTGATAAGTTTAGTATGAACATAATAGATGCATGTATCACTAATGTATAAGCAGACATAAGCATATATCACTAATAGCATGCTACTTAAATTAATGCAACCCACCCATATTTAAACTTACTTCTCCCCCTTTGACATGATCAAAAATAGGCTCTCCGTATTAGGAGATAAAATGAGAACAATTTAAAGCTAATAACTCAGAGCAAGAGGAGGCATATACAATCATGATCAAGATATATCAGTGAAAACAATGGAAGAAGTGTGTAAAGACAAGTTTAGAAAGCTACATACTCAATGTAGAATACCAAATAAAAAGATAACTTGTCAAAACACAATATAGTTGCTAAAACTGAAAGAATTTCAAAATAATCAACAGATAGTTTACCAATTTAAAATCCAATAAAAAAATCTAAAACACAATATGATATGAAATATTACTCTAGTTTTGGAAGAGAAATATGAAATAAAGGATTTCAATTAAAATCCAAGAGGATTATATAATTGCAAAAAATAGATATCAGTGAAAATAGATACCAATTGAGATATTGCAATATATAAACTTCATATCAATTTAAATATATAAACTTGAAATATTGATCAATAAAACCATGATAGTCACAATTGTCCACAAATAAATAGTGGAACAAAATAAAATAAAGATCAATATAAAATAGAGGAATTGATATAGAATAAACTGATTATTTACAAAATCTATTTACTTACCCAAGTTCCTGCATTTGAACTCAATTACATTTTTATCTTATGTGAATACCACTTAGATAAACATGAAGGTAAATGAGAAAAATACTTGAGAATAAAAAATTTAGTCGACTTGAATGCTCCCCCTCAAAGTATTACCAATATTGATAAAAATCATGAATTTTGGGTAAGTCCTCAATAAGGAAAGCCAAATCAATTAAGCATATAAGGAAAGCCAAAATAATGAAAGCACAATAGTCATCAAGATAAGATACGGAAGTTAATATTAACAAGATGACCTATTTAACCCCTATAAAAGAGAGAGACATATAATAAAGACAATTGCATACACTCTCATAAATTCTTAAAGATAAAAATATCATGACCTCAATCTATATGATATAAAATTGAAGAAAATATGGGTCCATGATTAACTAGGTATACGACATATTAAAGTGTACAAATGAATTGAACCAATTAATTTTCTCTCCCTCAAAATATGCGTATCTAGTTCCAAAGCACTTATAGCGTAAAATAGATAGCTACAAGATCTAGGGGTAAATTGACTAAGGATTTCTCTTCCGTGCTCAATGCATATAAGGCTGTAAAATCGTCACAAGACGAATTATATCATCTTTAGTCAAGAAGGGACATCCAATTAATACCCACTAAAGATGAAAAATCAAAAAAATATTCCAATTAAGCACATATAATCAAAAATAGCATACATTAATCTATATAGAAATGATCTCATATTTAAATGTGATAGATCAATGTATGTTACCTTTTGATAAAAATCTCATCATGAATAGGAATGTATTCAATTTGAACAACCATGATGAAAGACAAATATAGCTCAAAAATAAAATAAACATAAAACACAAATGTTATATCCATGATTATCTAATTAAAAAAGAATCAACCAATTTATTACTTGACTAGGTATGCTTTATCACGTATGTACCCATCAACGGATAAAATCTAAACCTTGCTAGTATGAAATGTATCCATCAACGGATAAAATCTAAACATTGCTAGTGATAAATTAACTTGACAACTACAAAATTAGATAGTTAAGGACTACTCAATAATTAGGATCATTCATAAAGAAAACAAGTGAATAAATATGATCCAATGAATATCATCAAGTGAAAATCCTAAATCCATATTTATAATAGAATCTTATAAATCAATAGAAAATTGGAAAATAGTCGATCTCATTTGAATTATTACAAATTTAATCTAAAGAGATGTAATATGATAATACGATAAAATCATGACCCAAGGATGAGAAAAATTTAGGAGATGCTTACTAATGACTAGTATGGAAGGAAGTTAAAGCAAAAAATCACAAGTCTTGATGTAAAACAAGATTGAATAAAAAAAATTGTCAAACTAGTTTTAGAGAAGAAACATATGTATCTAAAATAGAATACATATCTCATCAAGAAAATTTACAAATCTTGTTTTTGTAAACTAGCATATCATATATAGATTGAGGTATCGGAAGATAGCTAGATGAGTGAAGTGAACCAAAATTATATAGCTTAACAATTTATCATAAATAAGCAAGCTACATAACTAATTAAGATTAATGAGGTAAATCATTTGCAAGATAAATGTGCTCATTAAATCTTAAGCCACTAACACTAAATATTTTGCTTAAACATAGAGTTCACAATAAGGGTAATGTATTTTGAATGATCAAAATGATTTATAGACTCTTTACTAAGCAAGTATAATAGCATAAGATAACAAATAAATGAATTAGACTCTTCTCAAGTATAGGTCAAAAGAGATATTCATGAAAACACAATAAAATAAATCTTTTTGTCAAGTATTGAGATTAGCCCAAGATACTGAAATAATAGATCGATCTAAAGAATGTATAATCTTATAGCCATTATGAAATAAGTGTGTTATCTAGAAATGAGAAATCTCAACATAAAAGCTCAAACCATAGTAGCTAAAGACATAAGAAATAATATATATAAATTATAAGAATTCTTATGTGCTATAAAAAATCATTAGGCAACAATAATTCAAAAAGAAGCATAAACTCAAGGAATGAGCAATAAAAGATCATTAAGATCAAGAAAGCTAAAAAGCTAAAGATAGCAAGAAACATATTTTTCAAAAATCTTTCATAGTTCACTATAGTAAAATATAAAAGATATTGACTAGAAAAAGTGCATTAATAAAGGAGGCAAATTTAAAATCAAGATAAAGCATAAAACGATGTGATTCTTAAAAAAATTCATACTTAGTCATGAGCAAGACACTAATAGACATTTTCTCTCAACAACCCAACTTAAAGGTATAAACTAAATAAATATCAAAAGATAGGAATCATTAATATATATGGAACTATATATTTCACAAATAGGCATACATGAAAAGATCAAAATCAACTAAAAATATGTATCCATAGTGTCAACCAAACAGCTAAGAAGATATAATCAAGAAGGAAGGAGCTAACTGATTCAAAGAGAAGTGCACAAATTTGGTCAAGATAATCAATAGCTAAAGTATGAGTTAAGCATAAGTTTGAAAGTAATAAGTATGATTAAATACTCTTCAAATTAATATAAAATTTGAGCTTAACTCATATGCCCGCATAAAGATATTTATACAAAAAGAATATATATCAATATAAGAAATACATGAACTACATGTAAATAGAAATTTAATGAATATAATCATGTATCATAATGAATATTTGAAAAGCTATCAAAAATTCAAAACACATATAAATATGCTCTATTAGGCAAGGACATAATTTATTCACAAAAAGTTAATCAAGATAAAATATATAAAAAAAATAAATTATGCAAGCATAGGATGAAAAAAAGTATAAATATATACTTTTCAAATATCAAGAAGCTTGTGCTAAACACACATATTCACAAATATCGATAAAATAAAATATGGCACATTAAAGCCAAATCGGTAAGATGTAACTATTTCAAAAAATTTAAAGATGGAGAGTTAAAATCATATTAACTCAAAAACAAACCTAAGCTCTTATGGACGAATGATATGCATGCTTCATAAATAAAGACTTAGAATAAAGAGAATGCATAGATTAATGTGTCACACTAATAGAAAATGAGTGATAAACTACATAGTGTATACTAATCATTTAAGCTAAACAACTAGACATGCTAGAAAAGTAATTACAAAAGAATTAACTAAGCATGCTAGTATTATTACTCACATTGATTTAGATAATATGCAACTAAAATATATGAATGAGATATAGTAGCAAGACATACGAAAGAACATGCTAGATTCAATAAATAAAACTATTTAGGAAGAATTGTTTAGTATGTCACTAAAGTGGCTCAAGTAGCCACATTTGTCTTGGTGCAATTGCTTGGAAGATTACCTTTGTATCTTTGCAACCACCAACATGCTCCTCGGTGCTATGTCCCGATATAAGAAGCTCCACCTACAACACCAGGCGAAGACTTTGATATCCAAAAGAACTTTGATCCACATTTGTTAGCTTTGGAAACCCATATAGCATTTACTCTAGCATTGGTAGTAAAGCTCCTACGAATAGGACAAGCAAAGTTTATATGACCAATACGAGAGCAAAAGAATCATCTAATGCTAGTGTGTGCACATGTATCCGAATGAGCATGATTATGAACATGTGACATACTAGAATGATGAATATTTCTAGAGTGAGCATGAGAAGTTTTCATTTTAAGAATATCATGTTCTAACAATAAATTATCTTGTATGCATGTAAGAGAATCAAATTTAGCATTTAAAACAATATTTTCTTTTTCAAATAAAATAATTCTAGAGATAAAAATATTATTTTGTTTCTTTAAAGCATCAACAGAAGAATCATGCAAATGAGATAGCTCACGTGATTGAGCCTTGAGATCTTTTATAGATGATGAAAGAGATTTGATTTTCAAGATTAAAGCCTCATTTAAACTCTTTAAAGAAACATAAGATGAGTTTTAAGAATCAAGTCTAAATAATAAATTATTGTTTTTATTTCTCAACAACTCATTAGATTCTTTTACATCAATAACCTTTTCCGAAAGTTATTCATTTATAGAATGAAGGTTATCAAGAATCTCTAAGGATTGTTTAGCCATGGCTTTCCATTTAGAGCATTTCTTGCATTTAGAAGAAACATGATTATCTATGCGACTAGAAGTAGAACCCTCTTTATCGGAGAAGGAGGAATAAGATGCCATATAAAAATAACAAGGATCTACTCTAAGGATATTAATCCTAACAATAGAGTCCCAGATTTGATACCATTTTTAATCACCCTAGAGGGGGGATGAATAGGGTCAACTAACTAATCAAGCACTAAACGATTGCTAATAGGCAATTTAAAATTAATAGTGCAAGAGAAGAATCAACAATAATACCGACACCCGATGTATTCTGGTATCTTTCTGAGGGGCACTCCAGTCCCGAACATCTCTCCGACTTTAATCCACTATTATACAAATAGTACAATGTAAGTTTTCATTCGAAGGCTCACCAACTTCTTACACAAGAGCTTTTATCAGAAGGCCTAGAGCTTTTATCCGAAGACTCCACAACTTCAACCGAGAGCATTTATCCGAAGACTCTCCAACTTCAACCTTTCATAAGAAGGTTTTGATCTCCTTACAACAAGATGAGGATCTCACTTTAATAACTCAAGAACACTCTAACTCAATTTTTGGATAGGTAAGTAAAAGCTTTGGTGGAGTGTTTGTGGATAATCTTTGGTATGTTAGAAATTTTTAGGCTCAAAGCGTCAACCTTGAATGAAGGGGTTCAAGGCTATTTATAACAAAAGCAAAGAAAAATGCAATTATGCAACTTTCAACAAACTGGCAGAATATTCACCAGATTTCTGCAGATCAACGTCGGATCATCCGGCTGCACAGAGTAACAGCCATAATTATAGCCGTTGGGGACGCTTTTGGACAGAATTCGACCGTTGGAATGCAAATGGTAATATTTTAGATTATCCATCAATTTTTGCGGATGTTCATCGGAAGATCCGAAAGTTCAGAGAAGCTTTTCTGTGGGTCCATTCGAATCATCCGCCGGTGATCCGCAGAGATCCGTCGGATTATCCAACTGTCTGTCCAAAAGTGTATCTAGGTTAATATCTACCATAGCTTTCGATTTGCCATCCATTTATTGTATTTACAATTATTCTTAAGACTCATTTACACATTCCAGATATACTTTAGCAGGTACAGGCTTCTTCAGAGTCTTGAAATGATGATGTCATAGCTTAGCTTCTTCCTTTGATAGGTAACGGCTTCTTCCTTGACGGCAGTTGTCCAAAGATATCCAGATTGTGAAATCTGAATACCTTTCTCGGGCTTTGCCTCCAAACCCCATGGGGGGCACTGCCCCTTTGACCCCCATCTGCTAACTGGGCAGTGGAACTCCCAAGTGCGTGGCTCCGAAGATGTCATCGAATTGTTCAGAAAAGTCTTGTCAGGTGCTGTCGTCTTTGGCCTACCATGATTTCTTCATTGTATATGTCGATTTTGATCTTGCTTATTGCTTTTCAGCAAATACATGTTAGAGGAAGAAAGCAATATATATAGTAGCAAGTATGATCAAGTCAATGCATATTAGGACTATGCTAAATTTAAGTATAATACTATAGTGATACAATAAGCATTAATGATAATAAAATACTAAACTTAATTGATTAACCATATTAAAAATATGATACAATTATTAGGCTAATACAGGCCCCAAGATGATCATGCGGTGGAGGTACCGAGGGCTCCCCTTAAAGTCACGACTGAGGAGGTTCGAGAGCCCTCGCCTAAAATTGTGGCTGGAGTTGGGGTGCCACTTCCAGATGCTACCACCAGGACTGTTGCTGAAGCAGAAGGAGCAGAGTTGCCGATTGGTGCTGGTAGTTGGCTCGAAGCGACTGAGCGTGAAGTCTCTGTTGAGCTGACATACGTAACCGAATCGAAGGAGCCAGCTCCTGTGTCGAGTCCTACCCCTTTCCTGGAAACAATGGATCCTAATGTTAGTGAGGCTTTGGAGCGGCAACTGTGGCTTAACCCTGCCCATGGATTCTGCTATTGATCCTGAAACTAAGGTTTTTGGTGTACTGGATACTGTGGGCATCCTTTCACCGAAGATGTAGAAGGCGAGACTGTAGAAGCCCCGGCTAGTACGGATAAGTCAGAGAGTGGAACCATAACGAACCAAGCAGAGGAAGGGGTTTCCTCCTTCTCCGAGATGTCGGGCTTGGATTCGCAGCCTGATCATGACGGGATAGCCAGGGTTTCCACTTCCATGCCTCATTGCCTTGGGATGACTACTGATGTGGTTCTCTCAGGACAAGTGTTGGCACCCATGGAAATGCTACCAACATCAGCTGGAGCTTTTACCTTGGCAAAATTCAGTTCAAGACCCTCTTTCGAAGGTTCCAGAATACAGTCGTTCGGAATAGTCACTTCAAACGGACTATCGCTCGCCGTACACAGGGCCCGACTTCCTCAATGCTTATTGTACATCTGTCTTCGACTTGACTTCCTTTGATGGTGCCTCCAATGACACTGTTGTCTTCAGCTGAGGCAGACGACTATGTGAATCTCAGTATCGAGATCTTTTATACTATTCTGAAGAGGGGTATCGACCATGCTAGAGTGTGGCCAAACTTTTATGGTAGCTAAAACATCAGCACTTTCATAGGAAGCCGTAATAACGTCTCATCAAGGCTATGCAGCTGCGACCGATGCTATGGAGGCATCATTTGGCGAATTGGAACATCGCTTAGCCAAGCTCCAAGCCCTACACCCAATGATCTGACTTCTCACATGGAGGAAGATCATGGCAGGCTGTTGGCTAAAGTTTTTGAAGCCAAGTTGGCTTATTTGTCCAGCTGAGCAGCTCTAGAATGTGAACTGTATGATGCCAGCACCAAGGAGCATCAGCTTGCAGCTGCTGAGGAGACTCAAGTCAGCCTGCAAGAGAACTTGGACCGACGTCTGACGGAGGTTGATGAGCAAATCTGTCTTCTCCAAGGAAAAATAGGCTCAATTGTTAATTAAGTCACAACAGGCGGCTACCAAGCAAGCAACCCTTCGCAATGAGGCTGTAACGCCCCAGTCCCAAAATACTTAGGACTAAGCACGTATCCATGCCAGCTGCACACATACGAAGTATACTCCAATATATGAAAATCTCGTATGTATACATAAGCTGTAAAATTTTAGTAAAACATGATAACTAAATCTCATCCACAATAATAGAATAAATATATGATGAAAATCAAAACTGAATTTGTTATTCGTACAAAAGTTGGACGAAGACAGATCCACTACCAACCATTTTAAATGAAAAGAAAAGTACAAAGAAATGATGGATAAAATAGCAGGACAAACCAAGAGCAATCATCTTCGAAGGAATGGAGAAGATCACGGCCTTGGCTAGAGTACATGCGAAAAGCCACAAAGCACACACCTGGAGAGATCATCAGGTCCTCAGAGGGACGTAACAAGATACAGGAAGAACATGCCATAATAAACTGAATATATGACATATCACAAGCCACAAGTAAAGTAAAATAGATCCAATCGTAACAAGGTTCAAAATCTTATCATCGAAACAGTGGACTATCCTACAACCAAACAAGGACAAGGGGTAGCACACTATACCGCTATGCGACATTGTCCAAGATACTAATGGAACATGGGTGACATGACATTGACTAGGGTTTACCTAACCATTCTAATGAGTTTATGCAGTTAAGAACAAACCTTTAGTTGTATGAGCCCTGGCTGTAAATAGGATCTTGTACAGTCCCCTCTTGGGCACCAGTGACGAAGCGTAAAACGTTTTAAAATGTCAGTGGCCAACCTGAGTTGGTTATCTTACCCGTATCTCCAGCGGAGCTTCCGGGTTACAAGGGATTGTGCAATAGAAGCCCATACGATAAGGAAATGTTCTCCCTTCCTATGCACTTATCTAAGACGCATCCGCGATCATGTACCTCTACTAACTGCTAAGTCTCCTAGCATGCCTCTATTAGCAATTAGACCTAACGCATGCGCACGGGTGATCAGCCAACACGCAAGTACCTCTACATGCTACTCATCTCATACATATCTCGTGGTACAACTGTGTCAAGGTTTATGCAATACACTACAGATGGTAGTTCCTTACCTCTAGATTCATATGCAATCAAAAGATAATAGATAAAGCAAAGCTAATATCACTGGACAGGTAGTAAATCATAAACTGTAATAATGGTACAGCTAGAATAACTGAAAATAAATAAACATTGATATGCAATAACTAAAGAAAATGTAGACTAAATATAAGCAATAAATATGGCAAGATATCTTGCCTGTTGTGTCGCCTGATGTGGTACGATTATTCTGGTGTGTCGTCTGGTGTGGTGCAATGTTTTGACAAGTCCTGTTTGTCCAATAGACATGGTCGATACAAACATGGTCCAAATTTAAGGAAAAATAGGAGCGTGTGATTAGTCATGTTCTACGACGATAATCGAAATACAATTTGGAGTAAACGATACTTCTACTATTTTTAAAATACTTGAAAAATATAGTCTATTGCATGAAAGTATTTTAAATAAAGATATATTTGAAAATAAAACAAAACCCGAATAAAAACTCTAAGCGGTCAAAATATGATTTCTAGGTGAAAACATATTGTATTAGTAAAATAATTTTACGCAAATACTTGAAATACGAAAAATTCATTTTGTTACAGTAAAAAGAACCATAGCTTAGTGTATGTATATATCTAGTTACAACAAAATAATAATATAATAATATTTTGGGAGTTTCTAAACCCGTTCGAAATTCGATGTAACCGAGAAACAAATAAAAAACATCTTCCTTTACAAAATAAGTTTTTTTAGGATTTTTTTTTTAAATAACTACAAGACAACAACTTACTAGTATTTAAAAATAATAAGAATATTAATAATTAATAGTAATACTCATGTTTTCCTACACAATCAAAGAACATAGAATACAAATAATAATGTTAATATATTTAGGGTTTGAAAAATAATTTAGCCCCAAGACGAATGTAATATTTTTCATAGATTTAAGAAAGTAATAATTATTTAATATGTAACAAAGATGTAAGTAAATAATTATATGCACACTAACTACTTAAATTTGAGATAATATAAAATAATACTATTATTCTTACTAAAACGAATGCTTGCTGTCAGTATCAATGGCATGGAATAATTAAATAACATTAATGACGAAGAATCATCATTCCAATTCATTGAAGGAGGAAATTGAGTGGAGAGAGGAAACATAGGCATGAATTGAAAAGGAAGAAGAATACGAGAGAGAGAAGGGGTTTGATCAAGAGAGCGGAAGAACAAGGGAAAAAACAGAGGGAGAGGCGAAGGGTCGTTACCGGAGGTCGGTGGTGGTGCGCAGAGCTGCTCGGCGTAGAGGTCGCACGGGTCTGGTGCGAGGAGAGGGACCGAGCCTCGCAGAGGCTGCGGCCAGAGACTCGCAGTGCTGGATCGAGTATGGATTGAGGAGGCTGTGTGCGGGTGAACGACTTGGGGCAGCGTCGGAGCTCAGGTTTGGTTTTCCTTTCCTTTCTTCCTTCCTGGGTGATGGTGATGGTGTTTTGTTGAATTTGGGGTTCGATTAGGGTCGGCCAGCCTGTGGCCGGGGGAATGGAGGTGGAGGCTGGCCGCAGTGGGGAGGTCGGTTTGGCGGGAATGCTATGTGGTTGTCGTGGCGGTGATGATGATGGTGGGAGCATGGGTGACGGTTGGTGATGAACTCTGGTGATGGCGGCTGGTTTGTGGACGGAAGGAGTAGGGTGGTCGGCGTGGGCCGAGAGCGGGGTGGTATTGAAGATAGTAAGGGTGGTGGTGGTAAGTGTTGGTGTTTTTTGCCTTTGGACTAGAAAAGATAGTCCCACATCGGCTACACCAAATTGTGAGTATCTCAATATAATGCATTGCTTGTGTTGAGGTGTGCACATGAGGTGTAGTGGGGCACAAGTTTGTGCCATGTGGGAGTATTTTCCTAGAAGGAAAAAGGATTAAATCCAACAAGGATGCAAGTTGATTTTTGTTGTGCGGGCTCGGACTCGGACACGGACTCCAGGATGTCTCGTGCATGCACGGAAGTGTTCGGGGGGTAGGCGTGGACTGGCACACTTCTATACTGATTGTGGGATGATCTAAAATATCAAACTCTATTTTTGAGTATTGGTATTTTAGTCCCACATCGGATAGGAGAAGAGGTGAAGTCTCAACTCCACTCTATAAATAGAGCCCCTTGGCCTCCTTTGAAAGAGGCACCAAGAAGAGAATTAAGGGAGTCTGTAAAGTCCAGGAAGCCCGTTCAAGTCTCAAATATTGACTTACGAGCGTTCCAGAAGTTCTTCGTGAACTTGCTGGTTCCTGGAAGCAGATCGTGTTAGGGCGAATCTTGCTTTGAGCAACGGTGATCTTAATCACCCCAGCAAGAACCTTTCCTCTTCTTCTTTCTTCTTTCTTCTCCTTCATCTAAGTTGTAACTCAGTTCTGTCCATCTGCAACTGCGATTGCAAGGAAGAATGTGAGATTTATTTTCTGAACTCAGTTCTGTCCGTCAGCAACTGCGATTGCGAGGAAGAACGTGAGATTTACTTTCTGATTATTGTTGCTTTTGTAATCAGATTTATATTATAGTGTTCCTCTTGGATCTCGAGAATAATCAGAAGGTGAACGTTTGTTGAACCTCTGATCTCGACATCGAGTCTACCATCTTTGATCAAGCCCCGGGACTAACAATCTCAAAGCAAGATCCTTGTAGATGGAGAACTCTCGTGCTTCTCTCATCGATACCAGCTTTAACGAGTTGGAGAAATTCGACGGAGAACATTTTCAAATCTGGAAGAGGAAGGTCACCCTTAATCTTCAACTCATGGACGTAGACCATGTGTTGATTGAGGATGAACCGACAATTCCAGAAGGAGGAACTGTCGATGCTATTGCTGCTGCACTCGTCAAGCAGAGCAAATGGAAGAGAAAAAAAACAGCATATGTAAACTGCTGATTCTCAATTCTATGGAAGACTCTCTGGCAGAGTCATATTCCAAGAAGGAGAATGCCAAAGAGATCTGGGATTCTTTGGGTAAGCTATATGAAGATGATGAGAACAGGTCCAAAATCTTCATCGTCGAGAAGTACCACAAGTGGCTCTTCGAAGACGAAATGGCGATGCTACCTCAAGTAAAGGAATTCCTGAAGTTGTGCCAGAAGTTAGATGACGAGAAGATGTCCCTCGTCGATAAGTTTGTCGTTGGAGGGATAGTCTCGAAACTTCCTGCTGGTTGGAGCAACTTCTATGCTAGAATGCATCGAAAGAAGCTGGGCATTAGCTTGGAAGATCTTCTACAAGAGATCCACGTTGAGGACGAAATTCGATCTCAACAGAAGATGGACTCTCTGTCCAAACAACTGGCTAAGGCCAACTTGGTACAGACAAGAGAGTTCAAGGGGAAGCAGGTGGCTTCTCATCACAAGAAGAAGGACTCCACTAATCTAAAAGTGAACGGTCCTTCGTTCAAGCAACAGAAGTCCAAGTCCCACGTGACTTGCTTCAACTGTGACAAGAATGGCCACTACATGAGTGAATGCCAATCCAAGCCCAAACCAAAATAGCAGGTATAGCTAAACTTGGTTATTTTGATTACTTAACTTGGTTGCTATTGTTGCACAGGTTGAGTTATCTAGCGTGGTAGCTAACTAGTGGTCTGACACTAGTACATCTGACCACGTGTGCTCTCAAATGAGCTAGCTGTTCACCAAGGACGTGTCATGTTATGACGAAGGTCTCGATGGCGAACATATATCTAGCAGAAGTTCTGAAGATCGAGACAGTGATTATTAACCACCGACAAGGACACTGGAATGCGTGTTGCACGTACCAGAGATTTTTCGGCGATCTGATCTCAGAAAGTCTGTTATCTGATACAGACTTGAAATATGGACATTCGTACTAGCTAGATGTAATTTTTTGGCGAGGAACATGCTTCGAAAAGATGTTCGGTGCTGAAGGAATGTTCGAACTTCTGCTGATGGCGATGAAGTTACTTCATTGAGTAGACTGAGAGTTGTTCTATGACAGAAGCAGACTCAAGCTGTCCTACCGGGACCTTATCTTCGGAATGTGGGGGTAAGGAGGTGGAGGAGTTAAGGTCTGTGCAGATACAAGACTGTTGGGAAGCTGCTCAGACGATTGAACTAAAGTACTGATCATCTGGAGTTAGTACACTCAGATATCTGTGATTTTTATCAATTCTCCACAGAGGCCGGTTCGAAGTGTTCAGGGCTGAAGCTGAACGTTAAACCGATCTACAACTACTCAGAAGTGATCGAGATGTAGAGTAGAGGTTTCATGAATTTGCATCGTTCTGCAAAGAACATGGAATCATCAATGAGACTACTGCTCCATATTCTCCTCAATCTAACGGGATAGCGGAAAGGAAGAACAGAACGTTGACAGAAATGATGAACTCAATACTGTTAACTATGGGTCTTCCTAAATGCTAATGGGGAGAAGCTGCATGGACGACCACTTTTATTCTAAATAGAGTGCCGTATGCAACTTCGGACGTAACTCCTCATGAACACTGGTTCAAAGTCAGACCTAACTTGAATGTCACTCGAGTGTGGGGGTCTCTGGCTTATGTGAAGCTCCCAGATCTGAAGATTCAGAAGCTGGGGACTTGGACTACGAAGATAATCTTTTTGGGGTATGCCGAGAAGAGTGATGCTCGGAGATTTTTTGATATTGAGTCTAATCATATCATCGAATCTCGTGATGACAAAAACATTGTTCTTTCGGACATTCTGAAAAATGATGTACGTACAAATGAGACTGAAATCTCATATGGGCCAGTAGTCCAAGAAAAAGCTGTTGTTGAAGAAATAACTCTTGTACCAGAACTCGCAGAGCCGTCAGCTAAGCGAGCGAGGAGACCGAAAGATTTCGGAGATGACTTTGTCACCTATCATGTGGAAGCAGATCCGCTTACCTATGATGAGACGATGAAGACCAGAGATGCTATCTTCTGGAAGGAGGTAGTGAATGACGAGTTTGACTCTATCACCTCCAATAACACATGGGTGTTGGTAGATCTACCTGAAGGAGAAAAGCCCATCGGATGTAAATGGATCTTCGAGAAGAAGATGAAGGCAGATGGAACTATTGACAAGTTCAAGGCCAGGCTGGTAGCCAAGGGATTTTCTCAGAAACAGGGGATAGACTACTTTGACACGTACGCTCCAGTAGCTCGGATGACCACCATCAGGATGTTGATAGCTCTAGCAGCTATACATAAGTTGGTGATACATCAGATGGATGTAAAGACCGCATTCCTGAATGGAGAGCTGATCGAAGAGATTTACATGCAACAGCCAGATGGATTTGTCGTCAAAGGTCTTGAAGACAAAGTCTGCAAGTTGGTAAAATCATTATATGGTTTGAAGCAAGCTCCCAAGATGTTGCATGAGAAGTTTGACAAAGTTATTAGGTCAAACAGCTACAGAGTCAGCGAGACGGACAAATGTGTTTACACAAAGTTCGCTGATGGAAGAGGAGTCATCGTTTGTCTGTACGTGGACGACATGCTAATCCTAGGTACGGATATAGGCTGTGTCACAGAGACAAAGAAGTTCCTCTCAACCAAGTTCAGTATGAAGGACTTGGGGGATGCAGATGTCATCTTGGGACTCAAGATCATCCGGACAGACACTGGACTAGCGCTGTCACAGTCTCATTATGTTGAGAAGATGATCACTCGTTACGGGTATCAGGATCTTCCAGGGATCGATATGCCGTACAAGTGTGATCTGAAACTGAAGCCTAATTCAAGGGAAAGCGTCAGACAGCTGGAGTATGCAAGCGTAATTGGAAGTTTGATGTATGCTACTACTGCCACAAGGCCTGACATAGCTTTCGCTGTGAGAATGCTGAGTCGTTTCACGAGAAACCCAGGCATTGAGCACTGGAAAGCTGTGAAATGGGTTATGAGAGATCTCAAGAAGACTCAGACATATGCACTGCACTACAACGGGTATCCGACAGTAGTGGAAGGCTTCAGTGATGCTAGCTGGTGTTCAGATGTGGAAAGCGAGAGATCCACAGGTGGATATGTCTTTTCCTTGGGTGGAGCTGCTATATCGTGGAAGTCGAAGAAGCAGACTATACTCTCTCGTTCCTCCATGGAATCTGAATTCTATGCACTTGAAGCTGCAGCAGATGAAGCAGAATGGCTTCGGGAGCTCATGTATGATCTTCCAGTGGTTGGGGCTCAGATACCGACAATACCGATATACTGTGACAACCAGGCGACTGCGGCGGTGGCATCAAATGACCTCTTCAACGGGAAGAAGAGGACTGTGCGGTTGAAGCACAGGGCAGTACACGATCTTATCAAAAGAGGTGTAATTGCAGTGATTGATGTTTGGAGTCAGGAGAACCTGGCAGATCCGTTCACAAAGGGCCTCAAGCGCCAGTTGGTCGATGACACAGCTTGTAAAATGGGCTTGAAGGCATTCTGATAGTGTGTCTTTGTAATCCTACCATAAAGTTTTATGCTATTAGTTCAAAGAGAAATCTACTAGGCATCTAACTTTTGGTTCAAAGGAGGATCACTGACTGGAAAACTATCAGGTAACAGTGGGTACTTGTTCTCTGAAACATGGAAGGGATACGGACCCATAACTACTGTTGTCTACTATGTATTTTTCTGCGAAAAAAACAAATCCTGTGGAAGGTTGGCTTAAACGCCTTAACGAGTTCTCAGGCAGAGTGAATGCCTGGTGTGCTTTACAGAAAGCACGGTAGAGCAGCACTACAAGGAGTGAAACTCCATGCTACAGTGGGATGACTCCACCATGAGGTTCCCAGGTAGGGGTAATGCCTCGGCTTTGCAAGCCAAGTCATAGCGGCGTAGCACCGCAAATAGGCAGGTAGCCTAATGCTGTATGACATAATTAAAGAGTTGTAGACAGCACTACAAAGGGGAGGATGGCCCCATGTTACAGTGGCACGACACCACGATGAGGTACCCAGGTAGGGGTAAAGCCTCGGCATTGCAAGCCATGTCGTTGCGGCGTAACACCGCAAGGAAGCCTTAGGCTTCATGCTGCGTAGTTTGGCACTACAAAGAGGCTTGTGACCTCATGCTACAGTAGTATGACACTACGATGAGGTTCCCAGGTAGGGGTAATGCCTCGGCTTCAGGCCATGTCATAGCGGCGTAGCACCGCAAGGAAGCGCAAGGCTTCATGCCATATCTCTTTAATAAAGAACTCACCTATAGTGTATGGAAAGAGATATCAGGCCGTCTCTTGAGGGTAAACTTGTAGACGCCCAAAATTATACACTGAAACCAGGCTGGCACAAGGCCTTCAATGTGCAGCCAGAAGCACAGTTGATGTCATTATGTGAGTAGGAAGAATTACAGTTATGGTGCAGAATTCAAGGCTTAGTCCATTCTTGTATCAATCTGTTATTTAACCTATGCGGGAAGATTCAAGTCGTAGCGACATCTCTCCTAATGCATGATGGGCAATCACTGTGGGGAACGCTCAACCCATATATTGAGATATGTGGGGGATTGTTGGTGTTTTTTGCCGTTGGACTAGAAAAGATAGTCCCACATCGGCTACACCAAATTGTGAGTATCTCAATATAATGCATTGCTTGTGTTGAGGTGTGCACATGAGGTGTAGTGGGGCACAAGTTTGTGCCATGTGGGAGTATTTTCCTAGAAGGAAAAAGGATTAAATCTAACAAGGATGCAAGTTGATTTTTGTTGTGCGGGCTCGGACTCGGACACGGACTCCAGGATGTCTCGTGCATGCACGGAAGTGTTCGGGGGGTAGGCGTGGACTGGCACACTTCTATGCTGATTGTGGGATGATCTAAAATATCAAACTCTATTTTTGAGTATTGGTATTTTAGTCCCACATCAGATAGGAGAAGAGGTGAAGTCTCAACTCCACTCTATAAATAGAGCCCCTTGGCCTCCTTTGAAAGAGGCACCAAGAAGAGAATTAAGGGAGTCTGTAAAGTCCAGGAAGCCCGTTCAAGTCTCAAATATTGACTTACGAGCGTTCCAGAAGTTCTTCGTGAACTTGCTGGTTCCTGGAAGCAGATCGTGTTGGGACGAATCTTGCTTTGAGCAACGGTGATCTTAATCACCCCAGCAAGAACCTTTCCTCTTCTTCTTTCTTCTTTCTTCTCCTTCATCTAAGTTGTAACTCAGTTCTGTCCATCTGCAACTGCGATTGCAAGGAAGAATGTGAGATTTATTTTCTGAACTCAGTTCTGTCCGTCAGCAACTGCGATTGCGAGGAAGAACGTAAGATTTTGGCCGGGTCAGGGGCTGAGGGTTTTTTCGGGGACGGGGAGAGAGACGGGGAGGTGTTGTGGGCAGTTAGGTTAGGCTGTCGTGTCGGGAGTGTCCGACACGACTGGGTGGACGTCCGGGACTGTTGGACGGGACATAAATTACTGTATTTGTAATGGAGAAAATATAGTGGATGGGAAGGGGCACGAACACGATGCACGGGATTGGGTTGTGGTGAAATTTTGGTTTGTGGATTTTATGGAGAAGAGAACAAGGAGCATCTCCTTATATAGGAGATGGAAGCCCTAGTTAGGTATGGATTAGAATAGTTTAAAAAACCCATGTGGATAATCACCCCTTTATTCGATTCGATCCAAATTAATATAGATAAAATCCAAAAGCTATTTAAGATAAAATCGATAAATCCAATATTATCTTTTCCATTCTAAATTATCATATTTAATCAAGTATTAAATCAAACTAAATTTTAAATATTTTTTTCGTAAATATTAAAATATAATAATATTAAATTTCAAAAATCATGATAATTACTTAAATATTAGAAATATATTTTTATAAATAATAGACTAATTATAATTAGTTTTCAAAAATCGAGTGGACCTGAATTAATATTTTACGTCACTCGCACAAAATAATATATTTACGTGAAACAATAGTTTTCAAAATTATTACTTATATTTGCACCATTAATAAAAATAATCTTTTTAAATAACGTTTGCCAAAACTCGACGAGATGCAATAAATCAAATATTTAAATACTTATCTTATTTTTCTATACGGAAAATATTTTAATAAAATATTTTTATATAAAAAACATACCATCTCGCAATTTTGCACGCGACGTAAAAATATGAAAAATCGTGAACTCGTACGCGACGTACAATTACGAAAATAAAAATCGATATCAAATTTTTTTTTAAATAGTAGTAGAAATTTAGGGGTTTTAAATTCTACTAAACTTATAAGAATCTTTTCCTCGAAATTTAGGAATAATTAGGATAGGTAGGGTTGCGAAGATAGAAGAGTTTATCGATAAAAAAAATCACGACATCGAACAAGGAGAGAGAAATGCCATAAGACAACATGCCTGTTAGATAGCTACAAAAATAACAAGGTATATAGTTAAGAAAAACAATCATATACATGACTTTCCATTGGCGTCTAAGTTTTGATCAACACTATAGTAATATCCATAATTGTGTAACCTCAAAAAAATAGGTATTAAAATTTCTTAATCACAGTATATAATCCATAACCCAGTATTCGAGATTCAATCTCTCCATAACCTTCGAATTGTTAATATCACCTTGCCAATACTCAAGTCTAATTTAGTGTCTCTCATCAATTTCCACATTCTATAAGATTTAAATTCCTTGAAACACATTTTCTTTTCTTTTGATTCAATTTATACATTTGGCCATAAAATTTTAACTCCCCCAAAAACTTTAAACATTTTAATCTCTCTCTCTCTCTCTCTCTCTCTCTCTCTCTCTCTCTTTCGATAAATTCTTCCTCTCATGATCTCCTTACAATTTGGTATTCAATAAATCTCAAAAAAATCATCAATGAAATTCACAGCCACAATCATCATAGAAATTTGATTCTTAACATCAAGGATGTAAAATTTTCATCTTCAACAATTGATCAACCCTTTTAAACTAATACCATCAAAGCTTCTATTTATCATCTTCAAATTTTTTTTATTTTTTTCTATCAACAATGGATTTACTTCGAAGAACCAATTTGTCAATCGAGAAGTCCTTTGATCTTATCATCTTATCGAAACACACTCTCACATTCCTCTATTTTATCTAATCATGTTTACGACATATTTTAACTTATGTCAAATCTTACATATACCTTCTAATCGTATGATCATCTTAACAAACTATACCATTAATCTTCTCCATGAGTTCTCTAATTTAGCCATGTATAATCGAACGGTGTCATGGTCCAGTTTCTATTCTTTATACAAGGAAATCATACAAGAAAAAAAAAGTTGCATAAACTACGGTTGTCACTACCACAATTCTAGTTTGAGGATATTTTTGTCATTTTTGAATTATTTGAATTTAATATATTTTATTAGGAATTTTAAATGATTTAATTGAATGGGTTGATTTAAATACTAATTTATTTATTGCCATATAAGTTTGGTTAGCCTAACCTAGATTGGACCTAACCTAGTTTGGTCATAACTAGTTTAGTTAGCCATTTGAGAATTAGTTGGTATTGGTTAATGGGTTAAGTCAAGTTTAGTTAAGATTGAGTGATTTGCTAAAGACTAGGAAAGAGCCCTAGATTTTAGGCCACACATTACCCTTGATTTATTCCTAGCCCTAGGATGCAACCTAAAAATCCTAACCCTAACTAAAGTGGCCAGCCAAGACCCCCCTTGCCTATATAATATCTTTTAGGAATGTGAGCCTCTTTTTAATTAGTTCATCAATATTCCTAAAAAAAATAGGTAAGCCTTTATTTATTTTCTTCATAGTTTAATCAATAGGACTCCATTTTTATTAGGATTTCTTCCATTGTGTTCTAATCAATGTTCTCTTGCTGATTGTGGACTCAAATCTCAGATTTGAATCAATTTGAAGGATTTGGGTGGCTTTGAAGAACTCCTTGGAAGAGTTTTTGTGTTGAAGAACAACCATAGGTAAATTCCTATCCACCCATTAAAATTAGGTTTTCTTTGCATGAACACCTAGCCCTAGGTGTCCTGGTCCTGTAGGAATAGAGTTTGTGAGATTTCGTGTCATGTACGTGTCCGTATCGGACACGTATCAGTTCTGTGCGCAGGTGTTCGACGAAATGCCACAAAGGGCATTTCGATCGAGTTTTCGAGTTATGTTTGAATGGAAATTCGTGTCTTGGTGTCGCTTATAGGTTTCTAAGCGACTGAGCTGGTTTCGTGTGGAGTTGGAGTCGAACTGGACTCGTGGACACGTCTGCGCGCGCGTGGGCAGCACTGTCCTGCTCCTCGCGGGTTCGTGTGGGTTATTCTAGACACGTGGATGCGTGTCCTTTGACACATGGCTTGGGGCAATGTCTGATACGACACCCCAAGACCACGTGTCCACTGGGTTCGTGTCGAGTGAGAGTTTCGAATCACACTGGACACGAGAGCACAGTTGACTGAACCAGTTCGTGCATTCTGAGTTTTATGTGTTCTTGGACACTTGTGTCCTGTTTTTGGACACGATACTAAGTGTATGACACGTGCACACATTGAATATTATTTATCAACCATTAACCTAGCTAATTATTGTTATTTCAATGATTAAATAGGAAACTCCCTAAATTCTGATACTGCAAGTATCAGTGAATTGATTCATTGTTTTCCCTATTTTGATCTGCATTTTTATGATTTACATCATGTGTTTTAGTTATGTTTAATTTGTTATACAACAAATAACATGTTAGGATATAGGGGATTCATATTTTGTGTAGAGTTGTTGAATGGAATTCGAATGAAGGATTTTGGTTGAATGTTGAAATGGATTTAACCCTGTGAACATGTGTATCCTGAGAACACCTCTTTCAGTCATTTTGTTATTTTCCTGCACACGATTTATCATGTCACACAGGTTCACATTCCTGTCATTTCCCCATATCTGAGAATTTAGCATTCAATGTATTTTCCTGTTAACTTCTGAGAACCACATTACATGTTCACTCGAAAACTGGAATGGTTCATAGCCAACCTATTACACAAGGGCACATTATGATAAACCCAAGGAAATCTGGGAACTTAATTACATGTCAATTCTTCACTGTTTTGATTCCTGAGAACATTTCCCTGTTGGCACATTCCTGAGAACACTAACACCCATCCCACACATTGCATATATATCACCTGTACACTACACTGTTCTAAATTCCTGTCAGCACACACATTATACACACTCTAGTATACATTCCTGTCTTTAGGATTTCATTCCTTAATATGTTAATCTGTGAACCTGAGACACTATGACACTGTTCTCCTAATATTCCCTCACATACACAGATCCTCTTATTGCAAAATCTGAGAACTTATTCATGTAATTCTTCACTGTTTTGAATTTCCTAAAACTGAGATCTAATGTTTAATACACACTGAAATTTGTTTCCTAAGATACTGTTGTTTTCCTGAGATATCACAGTTACACCCATTCCACATACAGGGACCTGTCATTATATTAACCTGGAAATTGGTTCCTAAACCTGAGTTAATTCCTGTTACTTGTGAATAACTGAGACACTGATTTTTTTCCCATGTCTAACACACACACAGAGTCCTCTACATGAACACACACTAGCCTACACTCATTCACTCACACACTCCCTAATTTCTTGTACACTGGTACACTGTCCTGCCAACACCATACATTCCTGTCATTGTTTCCTGTACATAGACACCACGTATCACTGTAAATTGGAATCCTGTTTTTACTTGCTGTCCTGTCAATTGTCCCACACACACACACTGATTTATATCCTGTTACTCACTGTCATATGCTTCCTATTACACTACACACACTGGAACACACACACACAGGTTCTAAAGTACACACACACACACATATACTTCCTATACATAGTACACACTTTTCCCTGTCACATATATCATGAGACACACACATGTCTTTCCCTCTAGCACACACACACATTTCATCATGTATACACACATTGCTCCTATATATCCACACCCACACATATATGCATCCTATATATGTATATATATATATATATATATATATATATATATATAGATAATTCCTAATCTATGTGTATGAGCATTATATATATATATATATATATATATATATATATATATATATATATATATATATATATATATATATATATATATATATATATATAGGTATATGTGGGTAAATAGATTACTAGCATATGTGTGATGGTAGAGTAGCATTATGGGAATTCTATGTGTGATAGCTAATGTGCTAGGCACATTTCTATTTGTATATGTGGATATACATATACATTCATATGTGAATAGTGATACATATTATATATATGGTATTTGGGCCTATGTTGTGTCTGTTAGACTAGTGAAAGCTTAGTTAGGCTTGTTTAGTCTTGTTAGGCCTAGAATAGATTAGTTAGACTAGTTTGACCTAGTTTAGACATGTTTGACCATAGTTGACCTAGGTTTGACTTCTTGGTTGACCAGGGTTGACCAAGAGTTGACTTTGGCCTAGTTTGACCTAGACTCATGTAGAATGCATTGTAGTGCTTATATTTACCATTCTGGACTTGTTGTGACTTGTGATGTTATGATTAGGAGCCAGACACCTCTCCTCGCACAGTACATTTCAGTTGGACACTCAGATAGCAGGCGAGTATATTCTCTGATTATTTTATATCATGTTTAGGATTATATTTTCTGCTTTAGACTATCTTACTTGATGCTGACACGTTGGTAACAGGGATTGGTACTATATGGATCCCTTCATGAGATATTATCCCTCTCGGGAGCATTAGATACTTTTGTCTCGTGTGTTTTACTTACATCACGTATCTCATGCTTCTATTATCATGACTCTTCGGGAATCAGCTAGTGACTCATGTACCCTCATGATCACCGAGCCTTCACGAATCAATTCATGAATCAACCTTTGTGGGCAACGTAGTATAATCATGAATCTTAACGTAACTTGAATGGATCCTTGTGTATTGATTGGGGATGGGGGAGTATAAATGAACATGTGAATAAATCCAAGTAGTGTAATCATGAATCAATTCCAAGTAGTGTAATCATGAATCAGTCCTTAGCCATTCACATGTTTATCCAGTACTCTGAATCACTAGCACTGTCTCTCTTTATATATATCATAGATATTTACTTACAGTCTCTCTCTTACATTATGCTATTCTTCAGTTTCCTGTACTTTATTCTCTAGCATAATTATATTTCCTTTTCCTGCTATGACTTGTTGAGATGTATTGTGCTCGCTCCTGTCCTGACTGGACCTGTTGAAGTATTACAGAGGATGAGGACTAGGCTGGCTGCCCTACATATTATGGGGCTACCTTAGATGACAGCTGTGACTTGGACCAACAGTCGGACCCTATAGCTGTGGATGACACTCTTCTAGACTAGGATGTTTTATTTACATTACTCTATGAATGACTGTATATATATTGATACTTGGGATTTGTGATGTATTAGACACTTAGACTCTCTGTTTGTACTTGTGGATTTTATTTCACTTCAGCAGTATCTATCTATCTATTCTTCTATCTTATCTTCTGTCTTAGTTGTGATTGAGTTTACTTTATGCTATGTCACCCCCATTCGGGGAGTATAAACTGTTCAGTATTATATTGTTAGATGTTGTGACCTAGGACAACGTTCTACCGCCGACACTGCGGCGTAGGCTGGACGTCCCACGTTTCGTGCCCTTACTCTAGGGTGCGGGTCGTGACAACGGTGAAGTAAAAAATAAAATCCTCATTGAGTGAAGCAAACAATTGGGAGGAAAGTACGGTTAGGTGC
The DNA here is from genome assembly GCA_029216955.1 of Iris pallida. NCBI lineage: Eukaryota > Viridiplantae > Streptophyta > Magnoliopsida > Asparagales > Iridaceae > Iris > Iris pallida. Next base: position 9,224,454 of record JANAVB010022397.1, read on the forward strand.
AATGGTCGTGGTAAACGTAATTCAAAAAAAAATAGAAGGACAAGGGTTAAGCAATCAAGATGAAACACAAGTTAAGCATTTAGAAAATTAAGTAGACCACAATCATATATTGGTCAAAAGATTTGAGTCGAGATTGGATTTCTAACTAAACTCGGAAAGGACGATGGTATTATGGTAGGCGTTATAGCTAGCCATTTTGACTCAAAAGTCGCATCATGAAAATAGAACACAAAGGGATGTGTTTTAGTGGGACATGATATGTCTACATCAAGGTGGGTTCGTATAGGTCTTTCATATAAAATTTATTGGAAGGAAAAGTCTAGTGTTGTGCTCCAAATACTGAAGTCACGATAGGGGACACCAAATGATCAAAATAGTAAGTGGGTTTTCATGAGGTAAGGATTAACACACACACAAAATAGAAGGATCAAGTTAAAACATGAAATAACGATAATTAAGGAATCTAGTAAAATATGTTAGGGACAAGGTTTCTAGAGAGAAGATAGTCTTATAGATAAGGGTATGGTCAAGGGATTGATTCTAATCATTTCTAACTGTCAAACAATTTGACGACCACAAATAAAGGTCTAGATTTGAGGGAATGTCGAGTAAGTCAAGATTGAGATATCTTCACATAGTTTGGCAGATGACTTAACTACACTTGAGTATATACAACTATCATGGCAATTAATGAGGAATACTTGTATCCCATTAGGGTGACCTTTGCTTCTTGGTTCTCTATCACGATAAGATTTAAAACCATAATTTCAAGCTTCCACAAAAGTTCAATAAAACAATCTACCAAAATCTCTAATCATCTTAGGCCCTCAAGTTTAATCAAAATTTTAAATCTCTAATAAATCTCGAAATAAACCCTTGCATATCGCAAATCAAATATTCATTTTTTTTCTTTTTTTTTCCAAATCTTAAACTCAACATTTAAATAAGTTTATCAACAAAATTGAACATTTAAATGACTCCTCGAATTGATTCTATATCCTTCAAAATGTGTATACTAAACTTCCAATAAGTCACAACTACTCTAAAGTCTTCAAAAGTAAAAAATATCTTCTCTTTTTTACCCAACTTTTAATATCCATAATTGAAACTTTAACTCAAAATCTACATAAGTTTATCAATCATAGATCATATGACACACAAATCAATAGCGTATCCTCCCCAATAATTTATTAATATATTTTAAAACCTTCAAAATCAAAATTTTAATTTGTTTTCTCAATCTTTTATCAATCCTCTGATGATTACTACCTAGTAGTCTCAAAATAAAATTCTCTCTATCTTTCGAAGTTGGTAATATTACTACTACCCAACTTAGAATTGACTTAATTATTCACACCTCTAAAAATAAGGCTCCTCGATCCTTGTAGTATAATGCCTTTATAACTTGATAGGTCCCTTAATACATACTCAATGGTAAGGTAGTCCTTCTAGCCATGTGTGTGACCTATCGGCATATGCTAGTGTAGTCATTTTTCTAACAGCTATTAAGCATGAAATAAAAGGTAAGATTATGATAGAAAGGAAATCAAGCAGAAGGAAATCAAGGTAGTCGGATGAGAGTTCGAAATTGGAATCAAAGGAGAAGAACAAACATATGGATGAGATTATAGACTTTAATACTATCTGCAGGCTCACATCTGTGCAGTAACATAACCGAAGTGATAAATTTGACCTGCATGGGCCACCACAAAAACATGTAATGCCCCAGTCCCAAAATACTTAGGACTAAGTATGTATCCATGCCAGCTGCACACATACGAAGTATACTCCAATATATGGAAACCTCGTATGTATAAATAAACTGTAAAATTTTAGTAAACCATGATAACTAAATCTCATCCACAATAAGAGAATAAATATATGATAAAAATCAACACTGAATTTGTTATTTATACAAAAGTTGGGCGGAGGCAGATCTACTACCAATTACCATTTTAAATGAGAAGAAAAGTACAAAAAAATGATGAATAAAATAGCAGGATGAACCAAAAGTAATCATCTTTGAAGGAATGGAGAAGATCACGGCCTTGGCTAGAATACCTGCAAAAGCCATAAAGCACACACCTGGAGAGATCACCAGGTCCTCAGAGGAACGTAACAAGATAGACGAAGAACATGCCCTAATAAACTGAATATATGACATGTCACAAGCCACAAGTAAAGTAAAATAGTCTCAATCGTAACAAGGTTCAAAATCTTATCATCGAAACAATGGACTACCCCTACAACCAAACAAGAACAAGGGGTAGCACAATATACCGCGATGCGACATTATCCCAAGCTACTAATAGAATGGGGTTGACATGACATTGACTACGGTTTACCTAACCATTCTAACGAGTTTATGTAGTTAAGAACAAACCTTTAGTCGCATTAGCCCTGACTGTAAATAGGATCTTGTATAGTCCCCTCTAGGACATCAGTGACGAAGTGCATAACGTTTAAAAACGTCAGTGGCCAACCTGAGGGGGTCATCATACCATTATCTCCAGCGGAGCTTTCGTGTTACAAGGGAATGTGCAATAGAAGCCCATACGACAAGGAAATGTTCTCCCCTTCCAATGCATCTATCTAAGTCGCATCCGCGATTATGTACCTCTACTAACTGCTAAGTCTCCTAGCATGCCTCTATTAGCAGTTAGATCTAACACATGCGCACGGGTGATCAACCAACACGCAAGTATCTCTACATGCTACTTATCACACACATATCTCGTGGTACAATTGTGTCAAGGTTTATGCAATACACTACAGATGGTAGTCCCTTAACTCTAGGTTCATATGTAATCGAAAGATAATAGATAAAGCAAAGCTAAATCACTGGACACGTAGTAAATCATAAACTATAATAATGGTACAGCTAGAAGAACTAAAATAAATAAACAATGATATACAATAACTAAAGAAAATATATAATAAATATAAGCAGTAAATATGGCAAGGTATCTTGTCTGGTGTGTCGTCTGGTGTGGTACAATTATTCTGGTGTGTCGAATGGTGTGGTGCAATGTTTTGACAAGTCATGTTTGTCCAATAGACGTGGTCGATGCAAACATGGTCCAAATTTAAGGAAAAATAAGAGTGTGTGATTAGTCACGTTCTACGACGATAATCGAAGAGGAATTTGGAGTAAACGATACTTCTACTATTTTTAAAATACTTAAAAAATATAGTTTATTACATGAATGTCACGGCCCAGAACCAGAATACTGGAGAGCGGGGGCAGACATAGCCAGCTACGTATATTGAAGTACAACCCACCTCGCTATGCGGTCACGGCTGGCTAGATACATAAGGGTTTAACTAGAAGCCATCAGTCTCCTATGGTCAAGAACAAGCCTATTGTCTCAATCACAAGCAAGTAAATAAATGTTACAAGATGTAAGACCATCAAATACACAATAGCAAGGCATCCCAAACATTACATATTTAGCTGATCATGAAACTAGTCGTTACAAAATGTCAGGACTAGCAAGAGTTTAGTCATACATGATCAACCCTAGGATCTGTCAATCATGTTACAGCCCATATGCAGACAGTAAATAAAGGTGCAACCGAGCTAACAAGTGCTCGTTGGCTAAACGTCTCAAAAGAATAATTTTACACTAAAGTGGGAGAATAAAAAGAAACCCACTCGTTGCCAGAGTTACGCCTAGTGGTCACTATCTGGCTGGAAGGTCGGTAGATCCTCTGGTACTGCTCCGATATCTGGCCACACAAAACCAGCTGGGTGAGACCCCAAAAAGAGCAAGTGCCACAAAGGAGGCTTCACTTAGGAACTAAAACCCGCATATCACAATAGAATATTAAGGATAAATAATAAATAATAAATAAGGAACTGATAATAATAGAGATAACAACAGTAAACTGAGTTCGAAGAAACCATTCAAGTAGCCATGTCACAACCCTTAAACCAAACATGGACCGGGGTTGCAGCGCTTCACCTGAATAGAAACTCGTCTCAAATACTATTAGTACAGTGAAGACAATAAACGAAGAGAGGACACAGAACTGCTCCAGGAGCCAGGTTACAACCCTTAAACCAAACAAGGACCGGGGTTGTAACCCTTCGCCCGAACAGAACTGGACCCCTGATATTTATTGTTAAGGCCAGTATAAATAATTATGGTATTAAGGTAAGGTAAAACATGACGAACATGGCATGGGTTAAAATAAGACAATAAACGAAAAGAGGACACAGAACTGCTCCGGGAGCCAGGTTACAACCCTTAAACCCAATAAGGACCGGGGTTGTAACCCTTCGCCTGAACAGAACTGGACCCCCGATCGTTATTATTAAGGCGAGCATCAATAATCATGTCATGTCACAATCTTGCACAGAATCAGGATAAAACTAAGCCGGAATAAACTCCATCCAATCAATCACGGCCAATCAAGAGTACAGCTTGATACTTTTAACTAACTAGGGTTATCACAGGCCTAGTTACTAGCAAGATACAATGAGATTACCCCAACAGTCACAAGCCCTGCAGATCATCCGGTTATCCGGGTCAAATATCCGTTTAGGAAGGGTGCACCATATGACTGTGTGCTGGAAATGTGCCCTACTCATCGGTAGGCTACAAGTCCACTTAATGCGCCCAGATAACGGGATTGCCTGTAGCTGGGAATCTCTTCATTTCTACTGAATTATTCTAGTTTATTAACCTTAGTCATTTACTGTAAGTATCCCTGACCGTGGTACTCAGGGATCCCCTTCCTAGACATGATACAAGACAGTACTGGTTTATTTGTACAAACACAATCGCCCACGATGTCCAGGTCATCCATACTTGTCATGTCAGACTGGCTGACATAATAGAATGTCGAGATATATAATGTCAGTTTACTTGTCAAGGGAGTGTCACGGCGGGCCACTATCGTATTCTTGAAATCATATTAGAAATTTTAGGATATAAGAATAAATGTGACATATCAATCTGATAATAATAATGATAACAATAATAATATAATATAATACAAGAGGACATGGCTAATATGAGTCATGCGGCAGAAAGCAGGTGCGCTTATGCGGCTGGGACTACACGCTCATGCGGGTGGAAGAGGGCAGGCGTATGCGGCTCAGGAAGGAAGGGGCTTATGCGGCTAGGTTGCGGGCTCATTCATGCGGCTCAGGGTATCTCAGGCTCATGCGACAGAAAGTTGTCAAGCCTTTATGCGTCTGCAAGTATTTAATTTCATGCGGCTGGATTTGCCAAGGCCACATGCAGTTGAAAAGTATGAGCATATGTGGCTGCGCCCAAGTGGTCCCATGCGGCTGAGCAGAGACGGGTCCTTAAGCGACCAAAAGAACAAGTCACATGCGGCTGAAAGGATAGGGTTTTATGCGGCTGGGTTAGTCAAGCCTATGCGGCTGCAAGTGTTTAAGTTCATGCAGCTGGATTTGCCATGGCCATATGCGGTTGAAAGTGACTGAGTTCATGTGACTGGGTCATGGAGTTTTATGCGGCTGAGATACCATGAGGCTCAAGGACTTGCCGCATGAAGATCCATGCGGTCAAGTACTTTATGCGGCTAAGAGACTGTGCTTCTTCTATACTGACCCGAGAAGAATAGCCATGAAATCCATGGCTTCAAAGCTTCATAAAACCTTCATCTAGAGTCCAAATTCGAACTTCCATAGGTCAAAATGGGGCAGAATAAAATTTTCTACAACATGGAACCATTAAAACTTGAAAATAACAATGTTAAGTAGATCAAAACCAAAGAAATCCGAAAATACTATAAACTTAGATCTACACAAATTGAGCCATAGAAATTAGAAATACAAAGTACTAAATTGTGTTAGAATCTCGCGAAGAAGAGAATGGAACAATAAAAACGAAGTTCCTTCATGAAGCAAGCTGCACTTGCCTAAGCTCTCTCTCTGGTAGGTGAAGACGTAATGGTGGAGAAGAAGAAGAGTAATGAAGAGAGAGAATGAGGGAATGGCTAATAAATAAGGGTGGTGGTGGTAGGTGAGGGTTTCCTCCCTTGGTTCATGATGAACCAAGACAACCCAAGCCTAGCCGAACCAACCCAAAATAGACCAAGCCATGTAATGCCAAGATAAGCCAAGCAAGGAATCATGCAATACAAGATAAAATACGTACATGTATTTTAAAATACGTAATACGAACTATAGGTATTGCAACTCTACCCACCTTAAAAGAAATCCATCATCGAAATTTAATTAAGAGGCTAGAGGGACAAGAACGAGCTATACTATTCACATGCAAGCTATACTAATCAAGCAATCAAGTAATTATTCATGCAAGCAAGGAATCGAAGGCATGAGACATAAGAAAGATATTATACCTCACGAGTCAAACAGGTCGGTATATTACGATCGGATATCATCCTCACGCTCCCACGTTGACTCACCCAAAGAGTGATGACCCCAAGCAACTCGGACTAACTTGATAGTCTTGTTCTTGAGTGTCTTCTCTCTTCGGTCCAATATAGTTACAGGCCTCTCCTCATACGAAAGGTTGGTACCAACAACCAATTCTGAATGATCCATGATGTGGCTAGGGTCCGGGATATACCGTCGCAGTTGGGATACATGGAACATATTATGCACCTCATGTAGCGACGGCGGAAGAGCGAGACGATATGATACATCTCCAACTCGCTCCAGAATTTCAAACAGTCTTATATACCTAGGACTAAGCTTTCCCCGTACACCGAAACGAATAATGCCACGGTTAGGCAAAATCCTCAGGAATGCATGGTCACCGATCGAGAATTCAAGGGGTCGCCAATGAGAATCGGCCCAATGACGCTGGCGATCTTGGGCAACTCGAAGATGATCTCTGACTCTCCTGACCACTTCAATGGTTTGAGCAATTATTTTTGGATCGAGCATCTGTCTCTCTCTGACATCGTCCCATGCTAGCGGGGATCGGCACTTCCTACTATACAGTACCTCGAACGGTGCCATCTGGATGCTGGCCTGGAAACTGTTGTTGTACGAGAACTCCACCAGGTGCAGGTGATCTTTCCACGAACTATCGAAGTTGAGTGTACATGATCTCAACATGTCTTCCAAGGTTTGTATGATACGCTCTGACTGACCATCTGTCTGTGGGTGATACGCTGAGCTGAACTGGAGGCGAGTCCCCAAACTCCCTTGTAGGCTACATCAAAAGTGCGACGTAAATCTGGAATCTCGGTCCAAGGTGATACTGACTGGTACACCATGCAGCCTGACTATCTGCCTGAGATACATCTCTGCTAGCTGAGCCGTCGACTGACCAACTCTGAACGGAAGAAAGTGAGCCACCTTCGTGAGTCTGTTTATAATAACCCAGATAGCATCTCTGCCAGCCGGGGATCTAGGCAATCCAGTCACAAAATCCATGGTTATATGCTCTCATTTCCACTCTAGAATTGGCAATGGTTGAAGTAGTCCACCTGGTCTCTGATGTTCAGCCTTAACTTGTTGGCAGACTAAACAACGAGAGACAAACCGGGCTATCTACCTCTTCATGCCATTCTACCAAAAGTGCTGGCGGATATCACGGTACATCTTCGTACCGCCGGGATGAATGGAATACTGCGAACTGTGAGCCTCTGTCATGATATCCTGTCTGATATCTCCATTGGGTACACAAAGACGCTTCTCATGCCTAAGTGTACCATCTTCATGGATACATAACTCTGGTCTTCGTCCTGCCTCACACTCTGCTCTGAGTCGCTGAAGCTTGGAATCTGCTGACTGCGCCATCTGGATCCTCTCGACTATAGTGGACTGAACCTGCATGCTGGCCATCAATGCCACACTGGAAGGGAGGACAACTTCTATACCCATCTTCTGAAGATCGGCTAACAGCTTTGGTTTTGTTGTTAGAAAATAAACTCCGGCTCTCCTGCTCAATGCATCCGCAACAACGTTGGCCTTCCCAGGATGATATTGCAAGTTGACATCATAATCCACTAGCAGCTCTAGCCATTTTCTCTGACGCATGTTGAGATCCTTCTGGATGAACACATACTTCAGACTCTTGTGGTCGGTGAAAATCTCCATCCTATCTCCATATAAGTAGTGCCTCCAAAGCTTAAGTGCAAACACTACTGCTGCCAGCTCCAAGTCATGGGTTGGATAATTCCTCTCATGATCACAAAGTTGTCGTGACGCATAAGCTATTACCTTCCTATGCTGCATCAGAACACATCCTAAACCTCTGCCCGAAGCATCACAATACATTGAAAATTCTCCGGTTCCATCTAAAAGCGTAAGAATATAAGCCGTCATCAAACCTCGCTTCAACCTCTCAAAAGAATCCTGGCACTCTGTTGTCCAAGCAAACTGCACATCCTTGCGGTCAACTAGGTCAATGGTGCTGAAATTCGAGCAAAGTCTGAAATAAATCGCCGGTAGTAGCCGGCCAAGCCAAAAAAACTGTAAATTTCTGCCACTGTGCTAGGTACCGGCCACGTTTCAATGGCCATGATCTTCTGGGGATCCACTTTAACTCCTCCTCTGGTGATGATATGGCCCAAGTACGAAATGCGATCGAGCCAGAACTCGCATTTACTGAACTTGGCATACAATTGGTGCTCTCTGAGAATCTGAAGAACCACACGGAGATGCTGCTCATGCTCCGCCTCATCCTTGTTGTAGACTAGGATGTCGTCTAGGAACACAATCACGAACTGATCCAAATAAGGCATAAAAATATGATTCATGAGGTCCATAAATACTGCCGGCGCATTGGCTGCTCCAAATGGCATCACAAGGAACTTCCAATGCCCATATCTCGATCTAAAAGCTGTCTTCGGGATGTCATTCTCTCTGACTTTGATCTGATGGTATCCTGACCGCAAGTCGATCTTCGAGAATACTGCTGCCCCCTGAAGTTGATCAAATAAGTCATCTATCTTCGGGAGAGGGTATCTGTTCTTGATTGTCACTGAGTTCAAGGTACGATAATCTACACATAATCTGGATGTACCATCCTTCTTTTTCATAAGAAGTATTGGGGCTCCCCAAGGCTATCCACTAGCACAAATAAATCTCTTGGTTCTGAGTTCTTCAATCATCTTGTACAATATCTCTAGCTCTGACGGCATCATCCTGTAGACTCTCTCTGACACTGGGGCTGTCCCGGGAATCAAGTCAATGGTAAACTCGATCTCTCGCTCTGACGGCATCCCTGGAAGCTCTTCTGGGAAAACATCTGAAAACTCTTTGACTATCTGAGGTAACTGTACTACTGCTACTGCCATCCGCAACAATGGAGGAGAAGGTTCAACTTCGCCTCGGGAGAAGGAAAACTTCGGCTCGCCTGGAATGCTAAAAATAACCCTGCCAATATGGCAGTCTATCCTAGCATACTGGTCCCTTAACCAATCCATCCCTAAGACCACATCATAATCGGCTATCGGAAACTCTATCAATCTAGCGGGGAACTCTCTACCGCTAACTACGATCCGACACGAGGAAAGCACCCTATCTACTTCCACAAGTCCGTTACCAGTAAGTATATTGAGCCTTACTGATAATGACTCGGGCTCCAGTCCTATCCTGTCGCGAATCGTGCAGACATAAATGAATGCGAGGCACCAAAATCAAATAATACTGAAGCTGGAAAGGTGTTGACGAGAATAGTACCTGTCACCACCTCACCTGGTGCTATTCTTTCTTCTCCCATGGTCAAAGCCAGCACTTGACCATGCCCACTGGGTGCAGGTCCCCTCTGCTGAAAATTTCTCTGCCTGCTCTAGATCAGGGCTTGGGCTTGGGCATACTGCTGCGGTCTCTGCTGTTGGAATGCCCGGGCCTGTGTCGGCAATGGCCTCGGGAACGGGTACTGCAGCTGCTTCTGCTGCTGGACTGGTACTGGTCCTCTAACTGAAGGACTAGAGAAGGCTGATGATGAACTCCTCCTGTTTGGGCACTTCCCAACCCTGTGGTCCGGGGCACCATAAACCAAGCACAAATCCTGTGCTCTGCGACATTCTGATACTACATGCCCGGGCTTCCCGTAGTGTGAATATCCCACTGCGGAAGACTACTTCTGCTTTTGCTGTTGTGGGTGCATCGGGATGGAATGCTGAACCGACGTCACTGAGGCCGCCCGCCTCGGAGCTCCAATGGTCAAAGCCCTGGCTGCCGAGTCTGGTGCTGAGGACTGATTCATCTGGCCGTAGGATCGCTTCCGACCTCCGGTCCTATCCACGATCCTCTGGGAGGTATACTCATGCCTCCGGGCTGCTCTCAATACTGCATCAAAAGTCTGATGCTCAAACTGCTCCACCGCCAATAAAATTTCTAGGTGGAGCCCCTGCTGGAACTGCTGGGCTCTATCGAACTCGGTCGCCACCAAGCTGGGAGCAAACCGACTAAGCCTAGAGAACTCGGCCGCATATCCCTCGACCATCCTGTCCATTTGCTTCAGATTGGTGAACCTCGTCTGTAGATCGTACCGAGCTATATCATCAAAATACTTGGTCTGGAATCTCTCCCTGAATACTGTCCAGGCAATAGGGGCCACTAATCTAATGGCCTGTACCGCCCACCAGCAGCGGGCAAGATCCAATAGCAGTAGGTGCACCACGGCCACCTTCTCATTCTCTGGAGTCCTGGCTGCTCCTAGAATCACCTCTGTGTCCTGAAGCCAAGCATCTGTAGCGATTGCATCTTCACTGCCGTCGAAGAAGGGAGGGTTCAAGCACTTGAAGCTGTTGGCCGTGCTATTACCCTGATGACCTCCTCTTGTCAAAGCATCTGCCACCGCCTGGTGCAAGGCATCTCTCCGACGATCCTGGGAAGCTAATAATGACCTGATGAGACCCACCAAAGTGCCATCATCAGGCTTTGCAGGCTGGATGGGCTGAACTGTTGGCTCTCCTCCAGTAGGCATGACTCTGGAGGCTACTCCTGAATGTTGGGCCTGATCTTCGGGTTGCTGCTGGTCCGCGAGAGATGCTCTGCCTTGCTGATCGGCAGGTCCAGGAACAGTACCGCTGAAGAAGACGACATAGGGAACAATAAGTAAGGACCAGGACAGATCAACGATACAAGCATGTGATCAGGTCAAGTTTTTCAGGGATTCAGAAGATACGAGCAGAGATCAAGGGTGAGTACTGATTGAGACATCTATTCGGTAAACCCTCACATATCTTGATGTACAAGACCTGCATGGGCCACCACTTAAACCATATCATGCCCCAGAACAAGAATACTGGAGAGCGGGGGCAGACATAGCCAGCTACGTATATTAAAGTGCAACCTACCTCGCTATACGGTCACGGCTGTCTAGATACATAAGGGTTTAACTACAAGCCATCAGTCTCCTATGGTCAAGGACAAGCCTACTATCTCAATCACAAGCAAGTAAATAAATGTTACAAGATGTAAGACCACCAAATACACAATAGTAAGGCGTCCCAATTTAGCTGATCATGAAGCTAGTCGTTACAAAACGTCAGGACTAACAAGAGTTTAGTCATACATTATCAATCCTAGGATATGTCAATCATGTTACAACCCGTAGGCATACATTAAATAAAGGTGCAACCGAGCTAACAAGTGCTCGTCGGCTAAACGCCTCAAAAGAATAATTTTACAATAAAGTGGGAGAACAAAAAGAAACCCACTCGTTGCCTGGGTTATGCCTGATGGTCACCATCTGGCTGGAAGGTTGGTAAATCCTCTGGTGCTGCTCCTATATCTGGCCACACAAAACCAGCTGGGTCAGACCCCAGAAAAAGCAAGTGCCACAAAAGAGGCTTCACTTAGGAACTAAAACCCGCATATCACAATAGAATATTAAGGATAAATAATAAATAAGGAACTGATAATAATAGAGATAACAACAGTAAACTAAGTACGAAGAAACCATTCAAGTAGCCAGGTCACAACCCTTAAACCAAACATGGACCGGGGTTGCAGTCCTTCACCTGAATAGAAACTCGTCTCAAATACTATTAGTACAGTGAAGACAATAAACGAAGAGAGGACACAGAACTGCTCCGAAAGCCAGGTTACAACCCTTAAACCAAATAAGGACCGGGGTTGTAACCCTTCGCCCGAACAGAACTGGACTCCTGATATTTATTGCTAAGGCCAGTATAAATAATCATGGTATTAAGGTAAGGTAAAACATGACGAACATGGCATGGGTTAAAATAAGACAATAAACGAAAAGAGGACACAGAACTGCTCTGGGAGCCAAGTTACAACCCTTAAACCAAACAAGGACCGGGGTTGTAACCCTTCGCCTGAACAGAACTGGACCCCCGATCGTTATTGTTAATGCAAGCATCAATAATCATGTCATGTCACAATCTTGTACAGAATCAGGATAAAACTAAGCCGAAATAAACTCCATCCAATCAATCACGGCCAATCAAGAGTACAACTTGATACTTTTAACTAACTAGGGTTATCACAGGCTTAGTTACTAGCAAGATACAATAAGATTACCCCAACAGCCACAAGCCCTGCAGACCATCCGGTTATCCGGGTCGAACGTACGTTTATGAAGGGTGCACCACATGACTGTGTGCTGGAAATGTGCCCTACTCGTCGGTAAGCTACAAGTCCACTTAATGTGCCCAGATAACGGGATTGCCTGTAGCTGGAAATCTCTTCATGTCTACTGAATTATTCTTGTTTATTAACCTTAGTCATTTACTGTAAGTATCCCTGACCGTGGTACTCAGGGATCCCCTTCCTAGACATGATACAAGACAGTACTGGTTTATTTGTACAAACGCAATCGTCCACGATGTCCAGGTCATCCTTACTTGTCATGTTAGACTGGCTGACATAATAGAATGTCGAGATATATAATGTCAGTTTACTTGTCAAGGGAGTGCCACGGCGGGCCACTATCGTGTTCATGAAATCATATTAGAAATTTCAGGATATAAGAATAAATGTGAAATATCAATCTGATAATAATAATAATGATAACAATAATAATATAATATAATACACGAGGACAGGGCTAATAGGAGTCATGCGGCAGAAAGCAGGCGCGCTTATGCGGCTGGGACTGCACGCTCATGCGGCTGGAAGAGGGCAGGCGTATGCGGCTCAGGAAGGAAGGGGCTTATGCGGCTAGGTTGCGGGCTCATTCATGCGGCTCAGGGGATCTCAGGCTCATGCGGCAGAAAGTTGTCAAGCCTTTATACGGCTGCAAGTATTTAATTTCATGCGGCTGGATTTGCCAAGGCCACATGCGGTTGAAAAGTATGAGCATATACGACTGTGTCTAAGTGGGTCCCATGCGGCTGAGCAGAGACGGGTCCTTATGCGACCAAAAGAACAAGTCACATGCGGCTGAAAGGGCAGGGTTTTATGCGGCTGGGTTAGTCAAGCCTATGCGACTGCAAGTGTTTAAGTTCATGCGACTGGATTTGCCTTGGCCATATGCGGTTGAAAGTGACTGAGTTCATGCGACTGGATCATGGAGTTTTATGCTGCTGAGATACCATGCGGCTCAAGGACTTGCCGCATGAAGATCCATGCGGTCAAGTACTTTATGCGGCTAAGAGACTGTGCTTCTTCTCTACTGACCCGAGAAGAATAGCCATGAAATCCATGGCTTCAAAGCTTCATAAAACCTTCATTAGAGTCCAAATCCGAACTTCCATAGGTCAAAATGGGACAGAATAAAATTCTCTACAACATGGAACCATCAAAACTTGAAAATAACATTCTTAAGTAGATCAAAACCCAAGAAATCCAAAAATACTATAAACTTAGATCTACACAAATTGAGCCATAGAATTAGAAATGCAAAGTACTAAAGTGTGTTAGAATCTCGAGAAGAAGAGAATGGAACAATAAAAACGAAGTTCCTCCATGAAGCAAGCTGCACTTGCCTAAGCTCTCTCTCTCTGGTAGGTGAAGAAGTAATGGTGGAGAAGAAGAAGAGTAATAAAGAAAGAGAATGAGGGAATGGCTAATAAATAAGGGTGGTGGTGGTATGTGGGGGTTTCCCCCCTTGGTTCATGATGAACCAAGGAAACCCAAGCCTAGCCGAACCAACCCAAAATAGACCAAGCCATGTAATGCCAAGATAAGCCAAGAAAGGAATCATGTAATACAAGATAAAATACGTACACGTATTTTAAAATACGTAATACGAACTATAGGCATTACAATGAAAGTATTTTAAATAAAGATATATTTGAAAATAAAACAAAACTCGACTAAAAACTCTAAGTTGTCAAAATATGATTTCTAGGTGAAAACATATTTTATTAGTAAAATAATTTTACGCAAATACTTGAAATACGAAAAATTCATTTTGTTACGGTAAGAAGAACCATAGCTTGGTGTATGTATATATCTAGTTAAAACAAAATAATAATATAATAATATTTTGGGAGTTCCTAAACCCGTTTGAAATTCGATGTAACTGAGAAACAAATAAAAAATATTTTCCTTTACAAAATATGTTTTTTTTGGATTTTTATTAAAATAGCTACAAGACAACAACTTACTAATATTTAAAAATAATATGAATATGAATAATTAATAGTAATACTCATGTTTTCCTACACAATCAAAGAACAGAGAATACAAATAATAATGTTAATATATTTAGGGTTTGAAAAGTAATTCTAGCCCCAAGACAAATGTAATATTTTTCATAGATTTCAGAAAATAATAATTATTTAATATGTAATAAAGATGTAAGTAAATAATTATATGCACACTAACTACTTAAATTTGAGATAATATAAAATAATAATACTATTATTCTTACTAAAAACGAATGCTTGCTGTCAGTATCAATGTCATGGAATGGCATGAAATAATTAAATAACATTAATGATGAAGAATCATCATTCTAATTCGTTGAAGGGGAAATTGAGTGGAGAGAGGAAACAGATCATGAATTGAAAAGGAAGAAGAATACGAGAGAGAGAAGGGGTTTGATCAAGAGAGCAGGAGAACGAGGGAAGAAGCAGAGGGAGAGGCGAAGGGTCGTTACCGGAGGTTGGTGGTGGCGCGTAGGGCTGCTCGGCGTGGAGGTCGCACGGGTCTGGTGCGAGGAGAGGGCCCGAGCCTCGCGGAGGCTACGGCCAGAGACTCGCAGTGCTAGATCGAGTATGGATTGAGGAGGCTGTGCGCCAGTGATCGCCTTGGGGCGGCATCGGATCCTTCGAAGGCGGTGTCGGCCAGCTCAGGTTTGGTTTTTCTCTTCCTTCTTCCTTCCTGGGTGATGGTGATGGTGTTGTGTTGAATTTGGGGTTCGGTTATGGTCGGCCAGCCTGTGGCTAGGGGATTGGTTGTAGAGGCTGGCCGCAGTGGGGAGGTCGATTTGGCGGGGATGCTGTGTGGTTGCCGCAACACGGTGATGATGATGGTGGGGGCGTGGGTGATGGTTGGTGAACTCTGGTGATGTCGAATGGTTTGTGGACGGAAGGAGTAGGGTGATCGGCATGGGCCGAGGCCGGGGTGGTATTGAAGATGGTGAGGGTGGTGGTGGTAAGCGCGGTGGACGGTTACGGTTTGGCCGGGATTTCGGGTGGGTCTTGGTGTGCTGAAGGTGGTGGCAGAATTTGGCTGGGTCAGGGGCTGAGGGTTTTCCGACGACGGGGAGAGAGACAAGGAGGTGCCGCGGACAGTTAGGTTAGGGTGTCGTGTCGGGGGTATCCGACACGGCTGGCTAGACATCCAGGATTGTCGAACGAGACATAAATTATTGTATTTGTAATGGAGAAAATATAGTGGATGGGAAGGGGCACAGACACGATGCATGGGTTTGGGTTGTGGTGAAATTTTGGTTTGTGGATTTTATGGAGAAGAGAACAAGGAGCATCTCCTTATATAGGAGGTAGAAGCCCTAGTTAGTTATGGATTAAAATAGTTTAAAAATCCTATGTGGATAATCACCCCCTTACCCTTATTCGATTCGATCCAAATTAATATAGATAAAATCCAAAAGCTATTTTAAGATAAAATTGATAAATCCAATATTATCTTTTCCAATCTAAATTATTATATTTAATTAAGTATTAAATCAAACTAAATTTTAAATATATTTTTCATAAATATTAGAATATAATAATATTAAATTTTGAAAATCATGATAATTACTTAAATATTGGAAATATATTTTTATAAATAATAAACTAATTATAATTGGTTTTTGAAAATCGAGTGGACCTAAAATAATATTTCATGTCACTCGCACACAATAATATATTTACGTGAAACAATAGTTTTCAAAATTACTACTTATACTTGCACCTTTTAATAAAAATAACCTTTTTGAATAATGTTTGCCAAAACTCGACGTGATACAATAAATCAAATATTTAAATACTTATTTTATTTTTCTATACGAAAAATATTCTAGTAAAATATTTATACATAAAAAAACATACCATCTCGCAATTTTGCACGCGACGTAAAAATACGAAAAATCGTGAACTCGTACGCGATGTACAATTACGAAAACAAAAATCGATATCAATTTTTTTTTAAATCGTAGTAGAAATTTAGGAGTTTTACAGAGGCAGAGAATTATGCTCCAGTTTGACCGAGAAGAAGGTGGAGTTGGACGCCAACTACCCAAAATTTATCGCCTTTGAAGATGAGGAGGTGGTGTGCCGTGAAGCTAAACTTTGGGCTTCAGTTAGTGTTCAGGCTCGAGCTGATGCCCTGAGACGTGTATTGGCGAACTGTGTGCCAATCCTTAGGTTTTTGTTCTTCTTGTTCGTCCTCTTTTTTCTTTTCTGAAGGAACATTTTGTAATGTAGTCTGATTTTTCTTTTTAGATATAAAGAAATAAAGACTTTTTTTGAGCTTTTGCTCATTCGTGAATTTTATGAAAATGAGGGTCATATCAAAGGTAATATGAATATGATGGGGTGGAGTAACTCTACTAGGATATTTTTATAGACTTAACATCTTATTGCACCTGGAATTAGACACAAATGGTAAGCCGAGATGACAGACACCGTAAAAGGTATTACGGACGTGATGGTGAGAAGTCGATTGGTAGGAATATTTACTCAGAGGTAATATGAACATGGTAAACATCAAGTTATGGTAGAGTTATCTTACTCCAAGTTTATACAAATATGGAAAGATATGACTCTTGTGGGGATAGAGAAAATAACTCAGAGGTGATATGGACGTGAACGTTTCCTGTTGGGGATATAGCGACCCCGAGGTTACTAAATATAAATGTCAACTCAAAGGTGATATGGACATAGTAGACATTGTCTAAGACGTATCTTACTCAGAGGTTATACGAATGTGGTAAGATCGAATTCTGTAGGGACATGGAAAATAATTCAGAGGTGATATGGACATGATTATTTTCTACTGGAAAAGATTATATGGGGATGTCCTAGAGTAGCTGGGCTCCGAAGACCAGTTTGCTAAATTTAGCTGGGGAGAATAACGAAGGGGAAGTTCATAGGTGATATGGACGTGAAATATGTTTGGAGGACTTTTATGACCCTTGCTGGGTATATGAAACATGGTGCATTTTGGAGGCAACTGGGCCTTTTGTATGTTTTATTTAGCTCCGCTGGGGATATGATACAGCGGGAAGAAATACTGCACTTTTATTAGGCTTCGCTGGGGATAGAAAGTACATGCTATGACTAGACAGTACTTTTTGAGAAATTTACAATTAATCGGCATTATTAGCAAATTGTCGTTAGGTTTCACGAGCTGGTAGATGTCGTTAGAACCACAGACTCTACCATGAAAGTGCCCTCCCACTTAGGCTAGAACTTTCTAATTGTCCTATGAGTTATGACCATTGGTCTTCTTACTGACAACGAGGTTACCAATTTAAAATGCCCCTAAGACCAGCAGGGCTATAGTCTCAGGGCAAGCGAATCTTATATAGAATTCTTCCCCTAAGACGCGTGTCACTGCAGCTTGGGCATCATATCAAAATAGTCCAATCCATAATGAGGAGAGGATCTCAATTCATTATCCCGTGATCCTGGTAAAGTTTTTCCAGGTAAAGTTTTCCTAATCTCATCTGACTCGGCCATTCGGCCGCTAGTCCGATCCGTGCTCCGTAATGGGATCAGGGCACTATATATTAATATACTAACAAAAAGTTGTCTCCGAAACTTAAACCTATATCGAATAACGAAGAAAACTTTTCTTTCATATCCACTTCAAGTTCCCAAGTTGACTCCTCGGCGGAATGATTTCACCAAAGTACTCGAACCAAAGGAACAACTCGATTTTGTAACACCTTGTCCTTCATGTCCAGAATCTGCATGGGCTCCTCTACATAAGACAAGTCAGCTTGTAGTCCTAACCCACCGAAGTCTATCGCATGACTTGGATCATGCACATACTTCTGTTGTTTGGAAACATGGAAGATGTCGTGTACTTCAGCCAACGCTGGTGGTAACGCAATCTGATAGGCAACTGGACGACTTGCTTAAGGATTTCAAACGGTCCAACAAATCTTGAACTTAGATTTACCTTCACACCGAATCATACGGACCTTCTCGACGGCCTGTTCCACCAATGCCGGTGGTAACGCGATCTGATGGGTAATTGGACCTTCTCGATGGCATAACTCTGTACATCAGTGATACTTTCAAAAATATATAGTCGTCTACCATGAATTCCAACGGTCGCCGATGAGTATCGGCATAACTTTTCTACCTACTTTGTGCCATAAGTAACTTCTTTCGAATCATGTGGACCTTCTCGACGGCCTGCTCTACCATTTTTGGACCAAGCACTTGCCATTCACCAACTTCATCCCAACAAATCGAAGATCGATATTTTTGCCCATATAATGCTTTACACGGTTCTATCTGCATGCTCGACTGGTAATTGTTCTTATAGGCAAATTCTGCTAGTGGTAAGTGAGTGTCCCAACTAGATTTCAAATCTATTGCACACAACCATAACATATCCTTAAGGATCTGATTCACCCTTTCAGTCTGGCCATCAGTTTGTGGATGGTATGCATAAATAAAATTCAATTGTGTTACAATGGTCGAATGTAAGCGGCACCAAAATCGTGATACGAATCTTTTATTCCGATCCGACACTATTGATGCTGGCACCCCATGTAATCAGACAATTTTAACCAAGTATAGCTGGGCTAGTCGATCGATACTCAAAGAAATTTTGATTGTGATAAAATGTGTTGACTTGGTTAATCGATCAACGATGACCCAAATTACATCATTCCTTCGCTGTGTCTTCGGCAAGCCAAATATAAAATCTATTGTTATATGATCATATTTCCATTCTGGGATGGCGAGGTTATGCATCTACCCGTCGGGCCTCTGGTGTTCCGCCTTGACTCGCTGAAAAGCTAAACATCGTGAGACAAAAAGGGCTACATCTCTTTTCATTCTGTGCCACCAAAAGATCGTACGCAAATCTTTATACATTTTTGTACTTCTTAGGTGAAATGAATATTTGGCGTAATGAGCCTTCGTCAAGATCGCATTCCGAAGTTCTTCATCCTTCGTGACATATAGCCTCCCTTGTAGTCGTAACGAACCATCCTCGTGCCTAGTGAAGTCACCCGCTTCATCCTTTTCCATCACTCCGCCAATCTTTATCAAGAACACATCCGCCTTCTGTACAGTCATAATCCTTTCCAACAAACTCATCTCAAGTTGAAGTTGAGCAAATTGTGCGTTTCTGCCACGAATTTGGAGCTCAATTCTCATGCTATCTAACTCTTCCAATATCCATTTGTCAATACTGATAGATCCCATAAAGTTTTGACTCAACGCATCCACCACCACATTGCCCTCCCCTGGGGTGACGCGATCGTCAAGTCATAATATTTTATTAATTCCAATAAACGTCTTTGGCGCATATTCAAATCCTTTTGAGTAAATATGTACTTTAGGCTCTTATGATCAGTGAAGATCTCGCAAGCCACTCCGTATAAATAATGCTGCCATAATTCTAATACAAATACTATCACTGCAAATTCCAAGTCGTGCGTTGGATAAATTTTCTCGTGCGACTTAAGCTGTCTCGAGACATAAGATATCACTTTCCCTCTCTGTGTCCAAACACATCTTAAACCCAATCCGGATGCATCACTGTATATCTGAAATCCCTCGACGCCGTCTAGAAGTGCAAGGATTGGAGCTGACATGAGACGTTACTTCAGGTCTTGAAAGCTAGCCTCGTACTAGCAATCCAATCAAATGCTACTCCCTTCTGGGTTAGCCGAGTTAAAGGCGACGCCACTTTCAAAAATCCTTGACAAACTTCCTGTAGTATACTGCCAAGCCGAGGAAATTTTGGATCTCGCTCGCCGACATATGTTGCTTCCAATCCACTATGCTTTAATTTTCTTTGGGTCAACGGATACACCTTCCGCCGAGTTAACATGCCCTAGAAACGACATGCTACTTATCCAAAATTCATATTTACTCAACTCGGCATAGAGCTAATTCTTCCATAGGGTCTGCAATATCATTCTCAAATGCTTTGCATGGTCTTCTCTTCTCTTTGAGTAGATTAAGATATTATCGATGAACGAGACCACCAATTTATCCAAGAAGGGCCGAAATACTCTGTTCATCATATTTATTAAGGCGACAGGGGCATTGGTCAGCCCGAAGGGCATAACCAAAAATTTATAGTGTCTATATCTGGTTCAGAATGCAGACTTTGGGACACCATCTGGTTTGATTTTTAGCTATTGATAACCTGAATGAAGATCAATCTTTGAAAATACAGACGCCCATTGCAGTTAATCGAAGAGATCTTCTATCCGAGGCAATGGGTACTTACTTCGAATTGTAACTTTGTTCAGCTCGCGATAGTCGATGCACAGCCGTATCAATCCATCTTTTTTCTTTAAAAATAGCACGAGAGCACCCCACGGAGAAATGCTGGGTCTGATATATCCCCTGTCCAACAATTCTTGTAACTGAACTTTGAGTTCCTTTAATTCCGTAGGAGCCATTCTGTATAAAGCCTTTGAAATCGGACGAGTATCTGGAAAAGTATCGATAGTGAACTCGATCTCTCGGTACGAAGGCATTTCGAGTATCTCGTAGGAAAATATATCAAAAAATTCTGCCACGAATTCAGTGTTAGCTGAGTCTGCACCATTCTTGTATGTGTTTCGAACAGAAGTAAGATACCTTTTACAGCCAGAATGTAACTTTGCTGGGTCGTAGTAGCCGAAATCACCATCGATGCCTTCGTCGACGAACTGGCCGAGCAAGAGAATTATGTTTCCCTAGGTAGACGAAACACAACTTTGTACAGTCGAACGTCGCACAACATGCACTTAACCAATCTATTCCCAGAATGATATCATATTCCTTGATATCCAGTATGATTACATCCAACGATAGCTTCTTGTCCCTGATACATATGTAACCTTCCCTACATATCATGTTAGTAGACATCTCTACTCCTGATGTAGTACTAACACTAAGATTCAGCATTGACATTTTTATTCTATTTTCTTTAGCATAATCTTCAGATATAAAGCTATACGTGACACCAGAATCAAATAAAGTACATACAGAAATGCCGTTAAATAACAATATACCTATCATGACAGTACCTGATGCAAGAGCCACCTCCTGTGTTAATATAAAGACTCAGTGCTGAGCATCGGGCCTCTGATTTTGTGTCGGCTGATGGGGTCATGGTGGCTTTCCATGATTCTATTCGTATTGGTGATGATGATGCTGCCTCGGAGGGTTCTAATGGGCTCTTCCGCTTGGACTGTCTCTGAAACCATGGCCCATATGACCATGCTTGAAGCATCCACTCTCTAAGACCTAACGTTCATTAGCAAAATACCCTTTGTTGCGACACTTGTTACAGAATGGTTCACCCTGATTGGGTCGCTGATAGCCGCCATAATTTTGGCACTTTGGCGCCTGATATCCACCCCCATTATTCGACTATACCAACGCTTGCACTGGCACCATTGCAGGAAAGTGTCAGTCCAACTCCTTAGCATATTTATAAGACTCCTGGAAGGCCTTATACTTCTGGACCACAACTTGATCTTTCAGAGCAGGCCTCAGACCTTGCTCAAACCGACGAGTCTTGGTCGCTTCATCGGTAAACTTTGTAATGGCATACTGAGACAGTCTTGAAAACTCTACCTTATATTGTTTCACGGTCAAGTTTTCCTGTTCAAGCTTTTAAAACTCCAGTTCCTTCGCCCGTTGCTCAGTGGAAAAGAAACACTGAGCCAGAAAGGCCTCCCGAAATATTTGCCAAGTAAATTTTGTCGTTCTATTTGCTCCTGCAAGAATCCTTTTCTGACCTTGCCACCAGTAGTGTGCATTGGAAACCAACAGTAGTTTCGCACATGATACTCTCTTGGATCCAGTAATACCCAAGGCTTCAAGATGATCTTCTACTTCAACTAGCCAATCCATAGCAATGGTGGCTTCCTCCGTCCCTTTGAATGGTTTATTATAGATTTTCTTGAACTTAGTAATGTTGATCATGACACTTGCTTTCTTAGCAGCCTGGGATTCCTCTGCCTCCATAATCTCGCTCTCTCTTGAGAATGGAGTGCCTTGAGCCCCATTGTTTACTACTGATCGGACCAACTATTGCAGGGTATCTAACTGCTTTTGTAGGCTTCAAATTGCTTCGCATTTTACCTTTGCTAGATTTCCATCATAGCCAACATCTTTTATGTAGAAGCATAGAATTTCAGGCGCATCCAAAAGCCAAAAATCTTATGCGCCTCAGACATCATGCGCTCTAAACAGTTATGCGCCAAAGAAATAGAATATTGGCCCAATAATTAAAACACAACAAGGAGAAGAGGCACATGAAAAGTAGACTTTTTATTCATATGAAAATATATTATATAGCCAAACACTTTCTACAAAGAAAGTCTACTACAAAGAAGAAAGCCTAAAATAAAGCTAGGCGCATCACCCTGACGTCTCAGTGTAGGCGCATTACTCTTCCTTGTAAGAGCAAATCATTTCTTCGAGTGCTTCAGCCAATGAAGTATTTATTGAGCAGAATGCGAGTTAGCAATAAACCCGAATCCGGTGGCCCTTCCAGCATAACGGAAGTCGGGGCACGACAACCCTGATCTTTGCATACAACAGGAACCCAACACCATATTTTAGAAGAACACTGCCGACAAGGGGTTCAAACATAAGTTGTTGTGTCCATAGCAAACTTGGCGCATCTCAGTCTCCTGAAGGAGTTCATAGTCAAAGTTTCTTTGAACGAAGAGATCCGCAACCCATAGTGCAGCCTCTCGCCAAGGAGGAGGACAAATCAAGTTCATCTCCATTTGAGAAGAAAACTGAAACAAAAACAAACTTCTCTTCACGTTGCTATTTATAGGCCAGGACAAATCAAATCCATGCACCAAGTGGCAACTTTCTAGAAGTCAGTGAAATGAACCTGCATTTATGATGATAAATCTGCCCCTTCGAATTCAGCTGAGTCAATGAAGCATTAATGACTCGAAAGACTCGATAGAGCTGACCAAATAAGATGTGCCACGTAGTAGATGCGTCCATCAGAACCATATGTTTCAGACGTATGCGTCTAGTGGAGCACAGAACGATGCACCCAGTGATGCATGGATATGCACCCACTTAAGCTCTCCGTCAATCAAAGCATTTAATGCTGGACTGAAACGACAGCAGCCCACGTCTCGATGACAGAAAAGTCAGCTTTTTCAGAAGACGAGGAGACGCAATCATCACTTTTGTCGATTATGGCTACACTCCAACATATGGCCAATTGACAACTCATATACGCCTCTACAGCCATGTACCCAAAAAACTCTTTTTGTGCCTCAAAAGCCATGCATCCAGACTTACTCCTGATCCCAAAAGATAGAAGACAAGTCCCTACATGCGTTTTTGCAGCCATGTGCCCAAAACTATGCATGCGCTTCGAAAGCCATGCGCCTAGACTTGTTTCTGACTCCTAAAAGTCACGAGCCAAGTCTTCTCATGTACCATATCCTAGGCGCATCCTGACAGATCACTCTCCACCAAATTTGAGATCTTCGAGCCATAAACACGCGCCACGTGTCATTTGACTCAGTTCTACCTACGAATGGGTGCTAACCACCCAAGATCTCAGCAACAACTAAATCTCCACGACTGCCACGTGTCAGCTCCATCGCACCCCAACAGTACTGTTCGAACAGATTCTGCTCCAACTTCAGGGCGCATCATCCATGCGCCCAACAGCATCAGCCATGTGGCATCCCTACATGCAAATTCTCCAGGCGCATAGCATACATCCGTGCATAAGTAGATCATTCTGCTAGCTATAAATAGAAGGATCAATCCTTCATTCAATCTCTCGGCCCCCACTTTCGGAATGCTCTAACCACATCAACATTTAGAGCATTTGCGAGAGTCCCAATACTCTTCAAGTCACTGCCCATTCCAGAGCAATCCAGACTTTTAGAGAGTCCAAGATTGTCGTCAGATCGTCAATGGAGTCAACGTATTACCACTTACTCCATCGCCACAGTTCCCAGATAAAAACAAAAGTGTACTCCTAGGACTACATCTAATTTCTATATTGTACTCTGTTCTATTTGTAATTAAAATATACAGTTTATCTAAAATAACTTTTTTCGATGGAAAACTCGCTGGCGACTCTGCTGGGGACCACTTTTTCCTTCAACGAGAAAGTCGTATCGCAGTCTGACGACAACAAACTCGGCTCCACCCATAAGACGCTTGTGGTATGCCTTAATCAACAGGCGTACGAGGAGTTCATCTCTGAAGGCAGTACGAGTCCTTCGAACTGGCTACCAAAGCCGAAGAAGACCCGTCAAGTCTGGATGCGCAAAGGCGATGCGTCGAACACCACCAATAAAGGGGCTGTACCACCGTAATCATCGCTTCCTGTTGACGTTCTCAGGAAACAAGATGTGACCACTGGTGCAGCGCATCTGCTAGGGAAATGTAGTGTCGACTGCAGCTCCCAACCTTCTTCTTTCTACTCGAAGAAAATACGTCGATAAAACAAGGCCGCATCCAATCCCCAATACATGAGCTCTGGCATGCAGGAGAAAACTTCTATCTTCGACAGAATCACTCGCTGTCATGGCGAGGAAGAATTAGATTTTGAGTACTATGTGCCTTTACAGGCTAGTACGAAGAAGTACAAGACAGCATGGGCCATGCACCCCAAACATGCTATGCCAGCAGCAAACCAGAAATACATGCTGAAACTCATGCGCGCAGCTGATGGTAAGTTGTACAGAGTCGACTCGGGTGCCTTGGCACCAACCACGAGTCGACTCTCGAAGTCCCCTTCCTATTTGGGTGCATCTTCTGCGTGTGGAACCAAATTGGGTAGGGCAAATCTTGTGACTTTGAACCCATGAACCCACGTGGGATATGCGTATGAAGTGGGTTCAAGCCGTGATACATGTTTCTCTCCCACCAACGATCTAGGCGCATTTCATGCGCTGGTACTAGATCAGGGGGCTTAATATTCACATAATCACCCCGACGCGTGGCCTTGCCATGCACCTAAGTAGGGTGTAAATGTGAAGCTATCCCCTCACGATCTAAGTAATGTGATTACTCACAAATGTGGATCGAAAGAAATGACCTCTACGCACAATGCATCCCTCACGGGGCATACTTGTGCCATGGTCACCATCAATTGCTGTTGTTGCAAAACAATGGTTGTGCCACCAAGGCGGTCCGTATTCCAACGACTGCAACCAGCTGCACCTATCCGACATTGCCTCGAAAAAAGAGTGCCAATCGATGACAAGATAGTGTCATCGGTCGCCCCGTACCATGTCATCTCCAACTCCATGCATCGGGGAGAAAAGTGAACTCCACCAACTCCTCGGCCTCGGCTGACCCATTAAAAAGTTGACCGAAGAAAAGCAAAGCAGTAACCCCATCAACCGGGGTATCCCAGGGTACCCGGTTGAGGATGAAGGAACCAGCAACGACACAAACCTGAGGGTGATCAGACTCCTTTTGTCAATGATAACCCCTCGTTCGAAGATGAGGGTATCTTCCAAGGAACTGACACCGATGTAGCTGGGGGTTGCTAGTATGAGGCGTCAAAAGAAGAACCTCTTCCCCAGGAAAGAGGGGGCCGAAAGCAAAGCATCGACCGATCCATCCACTTCTACCCATGTCATGTCCGTCTACATGGCAGGGGGTGGCAACAAAGAGGAAGCAGACACTTCAGCTCCGGATATCGTATGGCGTATGGACACCCTGGAGGATGACCTCAAGACCCTCTGTACTACCATGCAATCCTTGACCCAAGTTGTGTTTGAGATCTGGAATACTCTGGCATCTCAACCTTCGGTGAGGGCACTTGTATCAACCAATCCTATTTCCGAGGCCAATGGAGAATCGAGTATACCCCCTCAACGGGTATCTTAGGGAACAGATCTTCATACTATACCTCAGACGTCAACTCCTTCAGGTATTGAGATTCATACTATACCTTCCTCACCTGCTCTTAGCTCTACAGAGGAGTTAGTTAAGATGGTCAGAGATTTGTGCGATCACTTTGAAGTACAAAATAAGCAGGAGGAACGTCAGGAGCTAGGGATTATGTAACCCTACCCTCCTGAATGGAACAAGGTGGTTTATCCTCCCAAATATAAACCACAAATATTAATGCCATACAACGGGAAGGATTCCCCCTACCGATTCTTGACCTACTTCCTATCTCAGATGGGGCATCTCCCAAAAGAAGACGCCCTACTTACAAGCTTGTTCGTTGGGGCATTGAAGGGAGTTGCTTACGATTGGTACTGCAGTCTCCCTGACAACTGCATATCTTCCTTCGACGACTTGGCGCATCTCTTCCTCAACTGTTCGGGCTTTCATCCAACGCTTCCGTCTGGCATGCTTAAGGCTACCTACTGGCATCCCAGAATATGTGCTGATCGACTCATGTAGCATGAATACAATGTCTACAATCAATCTTTGGCTCGACTCTGCCCAGCCTACAGATTGGAGTTCGCTGATCATCATGGCCGAAGCTGCCGAAAAAGGCGCGCAATGCCCGGCTTCTAAGGGTCAGTTTTCCTGCATTTGATGACAAGGGGAAGCGCACTACTAACAACAACAATGGGCTTGAACCCAAAGAAAAGCAAGCATTAACGGTGAATGCCTCAAAAAGCATACAATGGGCCGCTCAGAAACCACCGCCCACACCAAGACCGAAGGAGGTTTACTCCTTCAATGACGAAGATACCTTACAAATCTTCGAGATGCTAAAACAGAGCGACAAAATCAAGTTCCCTAATCCGAGGCATCCTGACGAGGTTGACAGAGTAGGCGACCCAAGGTACTATCACTACCATCGGTTCATCGGCCATCCAACTCGAGGCTGCTATATCCTGAAGAATTACATACAGTGCATGATCAATGCGAACGTTATCTCGCTTGATTATGAGGGGAAGTAATCGACCTTCCACCAATTCGTGACAATGTGAGTGGAATAATACCACTTACGATATCCCTAGGAGAGATCATGTGGGTTCATCCAGATCTCGCTCCAGAATTGACTCAACTGGGGGTATATTCTATCTCCAAAGCCAAAGGCAAGAAGACCAAGTCTTGCCGTATGGTCACCTCCTTCCCTCAGGAGGCCCTTCCTGTCCAGATGTGTTCGCAACAGAACATACAGCAATATGAGGCTCCAGTCAAAGTGATGCCTCATATCACCACTACGGCTGCCCTAGGGGAAGGCTCATCCCAACCTCCAGCAGCAGACAAACAAAAATAGAAAGAAGCTCGTTTCGACAGGCCTCTATGAAAAGACAATGCTTCAGAGTTGACCAAACCCCATAACTTTGACATACTGGCACAGCTCGCCCATACTATAGCTCGGCTATCCCTATTCGAGCTCCTCCGGCTATCCAAGGATACTCGGGAGGCTCTATGTGAAGCACTGATGGATGCTGAGTCCTTCATCAGCCAGGTCAAACAGCCTAAAAATGACCCAACGGCATGTTCGTACTACCATAGTGTAGGGAAGATCATCCCCAACATCACCTTCACTCAACAAGACATGCTACTTAAGAACAATCGGCACAATGGACCGCTGTACTATACAGGGTACGTCGGTGCCATCAAGGTGGATCGAATTCAAATCGACCCTAGATATTCTCATAGTATTATCCCCTGGACTCTGCTCCAGATATTGGGGATCCCAATGCATCGTCTGACGGTATCCCATACTACAATCAGTGGCTTCAACACTAGCAAGAGTGAACTACTGGGCAAGATTCGGCTGAAATGTCATATCGGTGATCTCCAGACCGAGGTGACTTGCTATGTCGTAGATGCAGACGTCAATTATAACATCCTGTTGGGGCGCCATTGGGTACACGAATACATGGTGGTGTCATCTACTCTCCACCAATGTATGAAATACGTATCCACCAACGGCATAGTCAGGATGGAGTTTGCTGATGTCGATCCCTTCAAAGGGATTGAGGCCTTTTTTACCGACTCTGATCTATACAAATCGATTCATCTGGACGATGAAACCAACAATGCCGATGACGAAGCAAAAGTTGAAGCAGAGGCTGTCCCTGAAGCAGAAATAATAACCAGTGCCCCTCTGAGGGTGCAACTCAAGGGAAAACCTCCTCAGGCATCGGCCCCTATCATAGTCAGGCTACGCGAAAAGGCACCAGCCTCTCCGGTTGGAACAACCACTGAAGCCCCTTCTAAGATTCGACTCAAGGGAAAACCTCCCCACGTGTCGGCATCTCTCGTGGCAAAGTTGCACGGGAAAGCACCAGTCCCTGAAGCACTAGCTGAGGCACCTCTCAAAATACGGCTCAATGGGAGACTTCCCCGATCGTTGGCCCCTCTTGCCTTCAAGCTACAAGGGAAGGCCCCAGTATATATCTCAGCACAGGCTCAGAAGCCGGTACAAGCCAAACTCTCGATGAACTCTCCCGAGTCATCCAAGGCTACTCCGGTCCTTGTTTACGAAGAATTGGGAGAGTAGATATCCGCTAATGTCGACATCCCATCTCTCGACGATGTAATTCCCCGGGACAATATCATGTACTTTATCAATAAAAGGTTGTCTTTGAATTACTCTAGTCTTCCACATTGGAATGCCATGTATACCCTAGATAATGTCTCACAGTCGTTGTAAACACAAATAATGACTGTCAATCATATAAATCGAGTCATCATGTACTAATGAGTCTGTTATATAGTCCTGTCCTGGAACTAGAAGGAAAAACCTATCATCTTTGGCAAGGTCGAGCGCCATCAAGAACTCTTGCCTGTCGAACTAGAACTTGATACCGGCAGAATACAAGTGTATCGGTACATTGATCAAGCAAAGTACCTCATCCAAAAGATGGGTTACAAGTTAAAGAGCGGCCAAGGTCTGAACTATGGTAAAGATCGACATCTTCCTTTGCGACTTCCTGTTCCAAAAGGGAAGCCGCAAGATTATTACCACTGCACTCGATAGGGGGTAGGCTATATCACACCTCCCACAACCCTCGAGAGTTCAGAAGCAGAGGAGGCTATACACTCTCATTCATCTAAAAATTCAACTTAGGACTCCGACACCAGTATCGGTCCAATATTTAATAAAGTGTTATCAGTCAACATGACATCCACACATCCTTCAGAAGAAGAAGACGACGATCAAACAGTAGAGTTCTTCAAAGAAAAACCCTGGGCTCAATGCTTAGGGGCACAATAGGAATTTTGTTTCAAGCTATGAGAACCCCCCGTTGAAGATGAAGTCGAGCAAATCAACTTAGGGGGTGAATCCTCGTCCAAACCTATCTTTATCAGCAAAAGCCTGGCAGGGGAGGATCGGGAATCCCTTATTCAATTGGTCAAAGAATACATCGACGTCTTCGTTTGGAGCTATGAAGACATGCCGGACCTAGACCTCCAGGTTGTAATGCACAAGCTTAACATCATACATAACGCCAAGCCCGTTAAGCAACCACAGCGGCACTTTTGTCCTAACATCATGGACGCTATTAACAAAGAAATAGATAAACTCTTAGACAGTGGATTTACTCACGAGGAACAACATCCAGATTGGGTGGCTAATGTCGTTTCTGTCACTAAAAAGAATAGGAAGATCCATGTTTGCATCGACTTCCGGGACCTCAACTCCGCTTGTCCAAAAGACGAGTTCCCACTCCCGATCACCAACATAATGATCGACAATACATGTGGCTTTGAACGCATGTCCTTCATGAATGGATATTCAAGCTACAACCAGATCAAGGTGTTCCCGGACGTCAAGAAACACACATTGTTTAGGACTCCAAAGGGGGTTTACTGCTACACAGTGATACCCTTCGGCTTGAATAATGCAGGTACCATATACCAGCGAGCTATTAGCACTATCTTCCGCCAACACCTCCTAAGACAGTCGAATGCTACGTTGACGACATTGCTGTCAAGAGCCGGTTATGAAGTGATCACTTACAAAATTTGAGGACAGTCTTCGATCTTATGCTGGCCCACCAGCTCAAGATGAACTCCGCCAAATCCTTTTTTGGGGTTTCCAGCAACAAATCCTGGGCTTTATCATCACTACAAAAGGCATCCATGTTGATTCCAAGAAAACAAAGCCATCCTTGACATGGACCCTCTAAAGAACCTTAGAGAACTTCGAGGCCTACAAAGACGTATCGTATACATCCGAAGGTTTATCGCAAACATTTTCGAAAAATGCCAGCCCTTCACTAAACTCATGAAGAAGGGAGTCTCCTATGTCTTGATGGAGGAATGTCAGAAGGCATTTGACGACATCCAAACCTATCTCACAAGTCCCCAGTCCTGGTGGCACCCATCGCAGGCATATCCTTTTTGCTACGTCCGTACCATGGATCACTCTCTCGGCACTCTGTTGGCCCCGAATAATGACACAGGCAACGTGCAAGCTATTTACAACCTGAACAGGACAATGATCGGAGCCGAATATCGGTACAACCCCATCGAAGAAGAATGTCTAGCTCTGGTATTTGCCATCCAGAAGACTCGTCATTGTGTCTCGGGGCAGACGATCCATGTCATTTCTCGAGTCAATCCACTCAGAGTCCTCATGACAAAGCCAGGAGCGATAAACTCTCGATTAGCTACATGGGCAACACTATTGACGCCATATGATATGGTATTTATCCTACAAAATGTTGTTAAAGGCCAAGCACTGGCCGACCTCTTAGGTGCATATCCGATTCCGGAATCATCTAAACTATTTGAAGACATTCTAGATGAAGTGTCAGAGTCTAACATCATCGAAGAGAACTCCGACTAGTGAATG
The DNA here is from genome assembly GCA_029216955.1 of Iris pallida. NCBI lineage: Eukaryota > Viridiplantae > Streptophyta > Magnoliopsida > Asparagales > Iridaceae > Iris > Iris pallida. The sequence continues at coordinate 9,255,703 of JANAVB010022397.1, forward strand.
TTCTTCGATGGAGCTTCAAGAACAGGCCCCAAGGGTCAGATTATCGTAGGAGTGGGGGTAGTCTTCGTCTCTTCAGACAAGATGGCCATTCAGCGTGCTTATTCCCTCACAGAGCCGTGCTCCAATAATGTGTAGAGTATAATACCCTCATCATGGGACTCCAGTTAGCAAACAGTTGGGGATAAAATACCTCAAATCTTATGGCAATTCAAAACTCGTCGTCAATCAAGTTCGAGGACAATATGAGGTACGCCACGAGGACCTCGTCCCCTACCACAAAGTGGCCTTAGACATCATCTCAACCTTCATCGAGTTCTTCATAGAACATGTACCTCGGCTACAAAACCTAGAATCTGATGTTCTGGCTAGCCTTGCAGCCAAATTGGTGGCACCTATCGGCACTCAACACTTCATTATAGTAGCTGGTAGGGATTTGGCGTACTCTAAAAACAATCTTTGTATGTCTTTGAACCATGCTATGCCTGCCAACACCAGTGTCAATGTCAAAGACTGGAGGTTCCCGTTCATCGACTTTGCAGTCTGCGAAATCCTCTCAAACGATCCAAAGGATATAGTCTCTGTTAAAAGGCGCTCCCTCCGATTCTACTACGATACAGTCACCAAAATGCTCTATTGAAGCTCCTATGACGGGCTCCTCCTCCGATGTCTATCAAATAAGCAAGCAGCCGAAGCCCTCCGAGAGGCTCATAATAGGAACTGTGGAGCCATCAACCCGGTCCTAAGCTACAGGACCGACTCCGACGAATGGGCTATTACTGGCCCACTATAATGGCTAACGCTACTGAATATGCAAATAAGTGTCATGCCTATCATCTCCACGCTGACTTCATCCATCAACCTTCAGAACTCCTACACCCTACAGCCGCTTCCTGGCCATTCGAAGTATGGGGTATGGACATAGTAGGACCAATCACCCCTCCCTCATCCAAGGGACATTGCTTCATCCTAGCAATCACCAACTACTTCTCTAAGTGGGCGAAAGCAATACTACTGACAGAGGTGAAAAGCTCTCAGGCGGTCAGCTTCATCAAACATCACGTCATCTACCATCTACCATTTCGGAGTTCTCCAGAGGATCATCTATGACAATAGCCCGTAATTCATCAGCCATGTGTTTAGCAAGTTCTGTGACAGGAATCGCATTCAGAACGTGTCATCAACCGCCTACAATTCGACAGCAAATGGGTTGGCCGAGGCTTTCAATAAAACCATCGTCAAAGTACTCAAAAAGGTTGTATCATCTAACAAATATAATTGAGACGAAAAACTAGGCGAACGCCTTTGGGCCTACCGTGCAACGGTACAGACTCCAACGGGCAACACACCATTCTCCCTGATTTATGGGAGCGAAGCAGTGCTACCTCTGGAAATCCAGATCCCCTCACTGCGGGTGGCCATCACGAACTAGCTGATAGAGGAAGACAATCAACGTTGCCGTCTGCAAGAGTTGGAGATGCTGGTTGAAAAATATCTTCTGGCTCAACAGCGCATAAAGCTCTATTAGGCTCGTATTTCATAAGCTTTCAACAAAAAAGTCAAACAAAAGACTTTCCAAGTGGGTAATCTCGTCTTGTAAGTCAGAAGACTGATGGTGATGGCTCACTAAACACCAGGGAAGTTCGAACCAAATGGGAAGGCCCCTTCATCATAGAGATGGTGAACTCTAACGACACCTATCGATTTGAAAACCAAATAGGGACTTGTTCATGATGCCAATCTACGACAAGTTCCTAAAGAAGTATTATGCCTGAAATCCCTCAGCACGTACTTCCATCTCCCAGTAGGAGAACTCCTGGACTCGACCATCGAGTTCACCCCCTTGGTAATCATATGCTTCTGGAACCCAGTTGTTCTACTGCATTCTCTCTTGTAGAAAATATCCATGTCCATATTACCTCTGAGTTGTTTCTCTATACCCCCACAAAGCTAAATCTTATATTTCGTAAGATCATGCTAAATGCTACTCTACCATGTCCTCATTACCTCTAAGTAAGCATCCCATCCGACAACCCCCGCATTGTTATACCATGATCATAGAACATCCACGTCCACATCACCTTTGAGTTGTTCTTTTTATCCCAACCGAGTTCATTCCTATCACGTCCACATCACCTCTGAGTAGGAAAACTATAACATCAACCCCATATTTACTATGTCCCTATCACCTCTGAGTAAATATACTGGTTCTCTCTCTCAACTTATTATATGTACCTAGAAACCAAGGTGCACAAAAGATAATAGGTTCACCAAAAATTACAAGTTCATGACAAAATTGAACAAACAAAAGTTCTTTATTTCTTCATCCGATGAAGTAAAGGACTACATCTTCCATAGAAATGAAACTAAGAGACAACTACATCTCAAGACATCGAAGAACAAAGATAGAAAATACTAAAAGAAAAGAAACTTGGCTTCAGCTTTATTCCCTAAGAATGGCAGACGACGAAGCCCTACAGCCAGGAATAATAGTTACGTTGAGGCATATACCATTCCCTTAGCCATTTTGCATATGAAGGCTCCATCTGATTAAGATCCTTGGCAAGAGTAGGAGGACCAGAACTGCTAGTACTTCTACCTTTCGGCATGGGCTCCTCCTTAATGATAACTTCAACTTTTGGAGTTATCTCCTCCTTAACAGTCACCGGTTCTCCTTTGATGAAAGGGGACGGTACCTCCTCCTTCATGACCACCTCTACTTTCGGTATGGACACTGTCGCACAACAAGAAAAAGAAAGCTTCAACAAAATTAGCATCGCATCAAAAGTCCGGGAGCATCATCTGGATAATAGTCCATGGGCATCGACTGAATCCTACCATGGCACATATACTGGATCGAAGTCCATGCACGATGGAAGGAAGCTTCAGCGCATCATCAAGATTAGAGTCCATGCACGTCAGCAGAAAAGAAGTCATCAGGATCAAAGTCCATACGCATCAGCAAAAAAGAAGCTTCGGTGCATCATCAGGATCAAGGTTCATGCGCATTAGCAGAAAGAAGCTTTGGCACTTCATCATGATCAAAGTCCATGCGCATCAGCAGAAAAAAGCATCGATGCATCATCAGGACAAAGGCCATGTGCGTCAGCAGAAAGAAGCATCGGTGCATCATCAGATAAAGTCCATGCACGTCAGCACAGAGAAGCCTAGGCGCATCCCCAGGGTGAGGCTCATATAGCCGCACCCATGCGCTTCAGCAAAGTTATTTGAAACGTTCAATAAAGTGTCTGTACAAACTCCCAAAGCAGCAGACCACCCACCGATCACTTCCGGCAGCACGTCGGCGTGCGTCGTTTCGACAGCGGGAGCCTCCTCAACGTCAGCCTCGATGGGCTTCTTGCCCTTGCCTCTGCCTCGGCCAACATTGCTACGGGGAGTCTTGGGGGCCATCTCTCTAAAACTAGGGTTTTGAAGAGAATAAAAGCTCTAAGGAAGAAGAAAAAAGTAGAAGACTCTCTCTTTCATCAAGCACCTATTTATAGGCTCTGCCATACGCGTAAACCGATGAGACGTGATATCAACAACAGATGCTTCGGGTCTCGTAAAACCGGTACCTCCATATCTTCCAAAAGATTATCATTATCACTCGCAAAATGAGGCGTTATCTTCTTGACATTTAAATCAGGAAGAGTATGCGTGCCAACACATCCAATGCGCAGAGCTGCCACACGCCTAGACAGGGCATACGCCCTGAGAATCTACTGTCCTTGCTTATCGATTCAAAGTATTCCAAAACTCAGCAGAGAGTTTTAAAAACATTGAAGGGTGTCTTGTAGAAGCATGAAATTTTTGGCGCATCCAAAAGCCAGAATTCTCATGCGCCCCGGACATCATGCGCTCCAAAAAATTATGCGCCGAAGAAACAGAACATTGGCACAATAATCAAAAGGCAGGGAGAAGCGGCACATGAAAAGTAGACTTTTTATTCATATAAAAATCTATTACATAGCTAAACACTTGCTACAAAGAAAGTCTACTACAAAGAGAAAGCCTAAACTGCAGCTAGGTGCGTCACTCTAACGTCTTAGTGTAGACGCATCATTCTTCCTTGTCAGAGAGAATCAGTTCTTTGAGTGCTTCGGCCAATAAAGTATTTATTGAGCAGAATGCGGGTTAGCAATCAACCCGAACCTGATGGCCCTTCCAGCATAACGGAAGTCGGGGCACGACGACCCAAATCTTTGGATGCAACAGGCACCTAATGCCATATTTTAGAAGAACACTACCGACAAGGGGTTCGTACAGAAGCTGTTATGTCCATAGCAAACTTGGCACATCTCAGTCTTCTGAAGGAGTTTATCATCAAATCTTCTTCGAACGAAGAGTTCTGCATCCCAAAGTGCAACGTCTCGCCAAGAAGGAGGACCGGTCGAGTTCATCTCCATTTGAAAAAGAAAAGTGAAACGAAAAACAAACTTCTTTTCGTATTGCTATTTATACACCAGGAAAAAACAAACCCATACGTCGAGTGGCAACTTTTCCGAAGTCAGTGCAATGAACCTGCATTTATGATGATGAATCTGCCCCTTCGAATTCAAATGAGTCAATGAAGCATTAATGACTTGAAAGACTCGACAGAGCTGACCAAATGAGATGTGCCACGTAGCAGATGCGCCCATCAGAACCATACATTTCAGACGTATGCGCCCAGTGGAGCACAAAACAATGCGCCCAGTGACGCACAAATATGCGCCCACTTAAGCTCTCCGTCAATCAAAGCATTTAATGCTAGGGTGACTAAAATGACAGTAGCTCACGTCTTGATGACAAAAAAGTCAAGTTTTTCAGAAGACGAGGAGATGCAATCATCACTTGTGTCGATTATGGCTGCACTCCAACACGTGGCCAATTGACAACTTGCATGCGCCTCCACAGCCATGCGCCCAAAAAAATCTTCATGTACCTCAAAAGCCATGCGCCTAGACTAACTCCTGATCCCAAAAGACAGAAGCCAAGTACCTACATACGCCTCCACGGCCATGAGCCCAAAACTCTGCATGCACCTCGAAAGCCATGCGCCAGACTTGTTTCTGACTCCTAAAAGTCGCGAGCCAATTCTCCTCATGTGCCAGACTAGGTGCATCCTGACAGATCATTCTCCACTAAATCTGAGATCTTTGAACCATAGACACGTGCCACGTGTCATTTGACTCAGTTCTGCCTACGAATGAGTGCTAGCCACCCAATATAACAACCTAATCTCCATGACTGCCATGTGTCAGCTCCACCGCAGCTTAACAGTGCAGTTCGAACAAATTCAGCTCTAACTTTAGGGCGCCTTATCCATGCGCCTAATAGCATCAGCCACGTGGCATCCCTATGTGCAAATTCTCCAGGCACATAGCAAATATGTGCGCATAAGTAGATCATGCTGCTACCTATAAACTGAAGGATTATTCTTTCATTCAATCTCTCGATCCCCACATCTGGAACGCTCCAACCACATCAACATCTAGAGCACTTGCGAGAGTCCCATTCCTCTTCAAGTCACTGCCCGTTCTAGAGCAATCCAGACTTTTAGAGAGTTCGAGATCGTCATCAGATCGTCAACGGAGTCAACCTATTACCACTCACTCCATCGCCACGGTTCCTCGATAAAAACAAAAGTGTACTCCTAGGACTACATCTAAGTGCTACATTGTACTATATTCTGTTTGTAATTGAAATATACAGTTTATTCAAAATAACTTATTTTCGATGGCAAATACTTTCCATCGGGTCGGTTGAGGCTACCATCCTTGAGCTACTCGCATTGTTTGTGGTGTCCGCCTTCATCATCTCTACAACACAGAGAAATTTTGTTGGTCTCATAAAATATTTATCGACTTATTGTATGGAATATCTCATTCTGTGACACTAAAACCAAAGTTTTTTCAAAAATCAATAAAGCTGGTGTCGTTCTCAAAATATTAAAACCAAGAAATTCCTAAGGAAGAAAAGTCGTTCTCTGATACCAAATTGTCATGCCCCAATTCGAGGAATCGTTCGTCCTCGCTTTGATTCACGCTGAGTTGTTCGTTCTCGCTCAGGCGTGATACCGTACAAGTCTGGAGTTGCACATATACAAAGCGTGGTCGTGTACATTTTATAAAAAAGACATTTTGAATAGAGTTTACAGCAAGTTCATAGAGAAATTAAAATACACAGATAGATTGAAATGAGCTCTTTATTGATAACTTTTCATAGAAAACATAAGGCTCTCAAACATTCGAGATGAAATGCCAAACTTGGCTTACTACTTAATATTGAAATGAGATACAACTTGTTCCATACATCATATCCCTTCATTAAAATGCGGCAATAAACACCTTTAGCAAAATGCCTTCTTCTTCAAGTGGAAACTTCAAGGAAGTGTGAAGCTTCTAAAGAGTCGAAAAGCAAGCCATCATCGTCTAAGATTATCCACTAGATTATCAACACCTGTGGAGACGAGGATAAGTATATTACCACGTATGTACTGGTGAGCGGCCGTAACCAATCTCACCATATCAACAATAGTAAATTACGTGAATATACGCTATTGATTTGTGATCTTTCTATCTTGCCTTAGGGTCCATTAACAATTTATATTTGATAGGCAATATAAACAACACATTGATGAGAGAAACATAAGCAATTTATATTGTTTACCGATTTGGTGAATCCTACCCACGGTCAATAGCCATCCCTGTATATTTATGAATAACACTTGCTCTGCCTGCATAAGGCATTGTTAGCTATGACACCTGTCTATATGAAGGTCACCGACTAAATGCCATCTCGGACATCATGGTCAGACGGTTCCCCTTCAGTGGTGGGTAGCTAGCTCGACCAGAAGGTTTTTAAAAGACCGTGCTACTACTTCAGCACTGTGCTACTACTTTAGCACTATTGTTCCTCCTAGGCCAAATCGGTTCTGTAGCCTCAGAGTGCCGTTCGAGGAACTATATCTTGTGCACAAGTTGTCCTTGACTATGCATGTGAATGCAACTGAACTAAATAAGAAACATACATGTACGATAAAAAAATTCAAGTACATAAGCTACAGTTCTCCTTTATCTTGCCTTCACGCCTTGAGTCGTAGGCTCGCATACTCATTTATCCAACCAAGGGACTATTCATTTTGTGTTACTATATCCTTTCGAACCGAAGTTTGATACACTTACCTCCCAATACTTGGGTCTTTGCATCATATATTCAACAATTCATATTCCAACATACAAGACATCATTTTGATATGCAACATAAACCTAGCCATGTGATAATTTATCTTTCATTATCTTTTTGGATTCTTACTAGGCATCTTTTATTAAGCACCAAACGCAATAACAAGTCATCTTTTGTTAAGCGTACTGATCAAGGATCATCGAAGGATCAAAGCCACTCACTTGTTGGTAAATTGCTGAGAGAAAGAGGTCTTCCACGCAACATCAAGCTCGGTTTACTATGTTAGCATTGTAGGATCGATGGCATCTCTAGAGGGGTGTGAATAGAGTGCAGTAGAAATATAATTACTAATTTAAAAATTAAGCAGGTGAAGCAAATATACAAATAAACTTAAATGCAATGAAGTAAAGCAATAAGTAAGTAGAGGCAAGAAAGTAATACGCAAACACCAAAGTTTATACTGGTTTTCCTCTGAGAGGACTAGTCCAGTTCGCGAGAACTCTTGCTCACTATAATCCACTATTTTGAATAGAGATTACACCGCGTGCTTTACTCCGAAGAACATGCCAACTTCAATATCGTCGTATTTTTATTCGAATCCCACGATCAAACTTTAAAATACCTTTCTAAGAAAAGCTTTTATATGCCAAGCTTGTACAACTCGAATACTCCTAATCGGAAACCATCAGCACTAGAAGAATAGGAGTTGTCTTGGAGATTTGAAGATTTACGCTTTGTAAAGTAGATAGAAAGCTTAGGAATAGATAGAGAATATGAAAATTTAATGAGTGAGTAAAAATGGAAAATTCTTCTCTTTTTATAGGATTTTCTAGGACATAGTTCGGGCAGAACTCGGTAGGCTAACATTCATAAATTTGAACATTACAGATCCAAAAGAATAGGAAAATGCAGCTGACCGGGAGTGATCCTAAGGGACCGAGTTCGGATAGAACTCTGGCCGAGTTCGATTGCTAGGGTTTGAGGGTAATTTGATTTGGTTTGGCCTTTGGATATTAGCTTTGCTAGGGATCAAAAGATAGGTTTGTTTTTGGTTTAGGATAGTACATCTAAATGCGAGTGATCCCGACGCATAATTTTCTAGACTCAATAAAAGAAAAATACAGAATAAAGTATAAAATTATGGTTGAGACAAAATTTACGATCTTCTGTTTCTTTTCATATCTAGCTCGAAGTTTTAAGTCAATTATCGAAATCGGTTTGACTATGGCTGAATGGGCCAACAACCTCCCCTATATTGATAATTTGACAAAACTACGATTGATACTTAAGAAGTTGTTCAGCTCGGTTCGAAAGAAGATGCGGTACAGAAGGTACGGAAGTAGCTTTTGGCTTTGAATATTTGTACAATGTATTTGCTTCCCTGTAATGTACGGTCAAGTCTTGTTACTCCCCCGTAACAAAATATATTGGTTGAATATCTGAAAAAGTCTAGAAAGACAAGAACTCCAAAATAATTGAGAGCTTAACTTCAAAACTGTTAATCATATAGCATAATAACTAATAAATTAAGAACATTTTTCATCAGTTTTAAGTATCTATCATATTAATCTCCTATTTTGTCACATAAGCAAAATGACATAACAATTGAATAACAGTACTCAGCACAACTAAGAGTATAGCAGAATATTAACATTAAATATGGAATAATGCAAAGTGCTAAAATAGAAAATATTCATATAGACTGAAGTATATAGAGTTCATATAACTAGTCAAATAAACTGAAACTGATAATGCTTGAAAGAAGCATTTATCACTAATACATAGTAAACTAAAAACATAACTAGTGATGGTCTATCACGAGGAAACATATCCTCAATCATCATCATCAGCAGTAGCACTTGCCACCCTGGAGGGACTGGTCTCAGCAGAACGGTTGAGATCATAACGGACAACAGCAGGGTCAAAGTATCGTTGAGCCTCCGGATCATCAATGTGATACCCAAGTCTAGTGGGATCACGAACCATAGGAATATAACTACTAGGGTTGTGAGCAAGACTGTATAAAATATCCCATACAGAGTTGGATACGGCCTAAAGCTGAAGGGTGTATGGAAGTCCATAGCTCGAAACTGGTCCAACATCAAAGCTTGAAGGGACTCAAGAGTAACACCACCGGGAGGATGAGTATGATGGGTGTCCACAGCTGATGGGTCAACTGAAGGTGGAGGAGGAGCCTGAACTGCAGGAGCAGTACGATGATGCTCATAAAGATAAGCAGGAGCACCATCTTGTGGACAATCCTCAAGCATAACCTCAAAGAACTGAAATATGTAAGGCAGATACATCGCATAGAGAAGTTGTCACAGTTTCTTATGACACCTTTCCATAGCGACGCTGATAGTCTTAGGTAGACTGAAGAAGACGTACAAATAGAGATGATAGATAGCAGAAAGCTCTAAATATAAAATCTCATCAGTTGCAGTATTGTTTAGAATAATGGTAGAGAATAACATTATATGAAGGTCATAGAAGTAGTTATTCAAGTGTTTGGGCGAAGAGTGCCTCGAGGTCGAGGGTCTGGTGCACATAATGTCACGACCCATACCCACTTTTTGGGATGCGAGCATGTGCGCAAGCCAGCTACGTATCAAGCGGACTCCAGCCCAACTCGAATATGTATATGTTTTCCAGAATGGGGTATCATGTCTAATATGGTAAGTAAAACTATATATCAATCTACAAGAACAATATAAAACAAGAATGAACATTATGGTTCATGGTCTGCAGCCCACTAGCATATATGTCCGATTAGACTCCAGAGAAATAACATGAGTCTATAAACTAGGCTAACAAGCAGAATATATCATGATAAGGAATATAAAGCACGAGAGGATAACCAAGTAATGTCACTAGCAAATACTTGGATCCTGTAGGTGTAAACAACTACCATCATGACTAGCTAACTAACTCCGTGTAATCAACTACCTGAACAGATTATCAGGTCCTTAGGGAACTAGCAAGATACATAAAATATGTCTATCTAACAGTTTATCATACATAAAGAAATAAACAGGAAAGAGATAGAAACTGACAAGTGACTATGAAACAGGGATACGAGAACAACTACACATAAATGAACTGCTAGAAGAAAATAGGTGAACAAGAGATCAATCGATACCAAACCCTCACCTAGGGTGTGGACTCGCAGGTTTGAACAAATCACTAACCCTTGTCCCGAGTGTGGACTCGTAGGTTAGAACAAATCACTAATCCTTGCCCAGAGTGTGGACTCACAGGTTAGTTCAAGACAGTCACCCTCGTCCCGAGTATGGACACACAGGTGCAAACAGTCAACCCTCTTCCCGAGTGTGGACTCACAGGTTAAGAAAATCGAAACAAGGAAATAGCAGTTCAGTTACAATGCACTCATTCTATGATATGACTCAATCAATTACATGGAGAACGGGTCCAATATGAACTACAAGGCTAACTGTGAGCAAGGACTATATATCAGTAAAATAATCAACTATTATACATGATATGAGCAAAATATATGTCAATAATCAACCACGAAAATTGGATAATGAGAGGAATAAGCATGTAAATAAAACTGCAAAAAAAAGGGTAGCACGTAGAACCAACACTATCCAGTCAATCGACGAGCCACAAAAGTCAAACTCTTACAATAGTCTCCTGGGACTAAAATAGATATTACCAACATGTTCAGAATAGTCAAATTAGCTAGAATAGCCTACCCATAAGTCCAATTCTGGACACAGAGACAAAACGATAATTTTGGGTCAAAATAATGTCCGCCGTTGGATCCGCTTTGTATCGAAAAATGTGCCAGAAACTTCAGTCTGTAAAGTTATTAAACTACATATCTACAGGTCCGGTTTCATGATACGAACCCAACTGTATGCTCAAAGTTGGATTCCGGTGGGCCGTGCACAAATTCGCTCATTGGGTCGGTTGCGGGTCCGCCAAAATAGTGTTCCGATCGACCTTCTCAGAATCGGACCAAACTTGGTATACAGGACCAAGAAAATGACACAGTCCTGTTGACATAAGTTTCATCTTGAGATGACGAACGTGCACGAAGTTATGGACTAGTTTGCAAAGGGGCCGATACGGAGTATCTTCACGGATACGCATTGATTTCGTCGCGCATGCACAACAAAATCGAGTTTCGTCAAATTCAACACGTCAACAACATCCATAAGTGTCTTTTGATGCTCATGGGTTGCGACCACGTCTCCCGATTTGGCAAGGCGCACGCCATATTGGAAGGATTTTCCAAAAATCTTAATGGTCTGAATATTGTTTTTAACATATTTAGGGTACAATTTTCTCATCACGTAGTCGATCAAATCGAAATATACAAAAAGGCTCGTGAAGCCCTATAGGTTGACTACCACTGGCTTAATTGGTTTCAAAAAGTTTCACACGAGTTGCTCAAAATCGATCCTCGAACAGGGGCACCTAAAATGTTTGTAAACTATTTTCGAAATAGTTTTTGGTTGATTTTTGGATTGATTTTCTGAGGAATCTAATCTAGTATTTTCGAATCTAATTGAAGGGACATGTAGAAGGTTATATAGGCTACACACAGGTTTTCATACTTTGAAGAATGACGAATCGAGGAGTTGGTAATCGTACCTAAAAATGGAGGGGTCACTGCCTACCCCCACTGTTGCGACTATTGATGTTCTTACATGCGCGGTTGCGTGCGACGCTGCTGCTGGTCGCCTATGGCATGTCGGGCACGCGACGTCGCCCAGGTATCGAGGGCAGCAGTAGTTGGTTGAGGGATGGGTTAGGATTTCGACGAAATTCTCCTTCCCTCGATCGCTTTATAGGCGCTGCTATTATGAATCTTTGGAGGCGGTCGTCTGAGTCTTTGGGCTCGGTTTAAGGTTGGGCACCAATTTCAAATTTCTTTCTTTCTTTTTTTCTTTTTTTAATCCTTTTTCTATTTTTTCTTCTTTTTTATATATATACGGTAGATATAAATATTTATACACACACATGGAATATCCACACGAAATACTTATACAAAATATATAATATAACAATCGGTGTAATATATTTTTTTATATATATCCACACGAAATACTTATACAAAAATATATAATATAATAATTGGTGTAATACATATATATATATATATATATATATATATATATATATATATATATATAAATATATATATATATATATATATATATATATATATATATATATATATATTATTTGCACATATATACATACTACTTCTTCCCTCCGCCCAACCCCCTAGTCTCCGGCGTCCTTAACTTCTCTCCACCGCCCCCCTTTCCAACTCGCTCAGGAGAGACCCTCGGTGGTCCTTCTAGCTCGGCCCCCCCTCTTTCCTCGGGCGGAGCCTCCAGCGGGAGTCCGGTCGGAAATCATTGGTCTGACCACTATCTGGCGACTGCCTACGGTTTGCCGCCCAACCCACAGTTTCAAACTCCTATTGGGAGCAATGTCTCTTGGGGCAGTGTGCCCCCCTGCGGTGCAGGTGGTGGGCCGCCTAACCCACAGTTTCAAACTCCCATCGGGAGCGACGTCTCTTTGGGCAGTGTGTCCCCCTGCAGTGCAGGTGATGGGCCACTAGCCTCATGGCCTCCCATTCGGGACAGCTGGCCCCTCCACGAGAGTGGTCCCTCATATTACGCTCATCCAGCGCGTGAAGCTCCCCTCCTCTACGCATCAGGCGGTGGAGCCCACCCCTATTTTTCCCACGAGCTCTACGCGGGCAAAGAGCCTAACCATTATTTTTACGCTCGGAAGGGATCCTACGCGGGATAGCTGGCTTCTCAGGTTGCGTATTGGTCTCCTCCCATCTCCGCGTATTCCCTCCCACCCCCCAACCGCGTACTCCCCCTAACTATTTTCTTCCTGCGTATTCTCCTCCCTCCCTCCCTGCCCCTCCCTCCCTGCCCCTCCCGCTCCCTCGGCTCCCTCCTCTCCAGTTGAGCCCACGGCTCCCTCTGTCCCCTCTCTCGTTTCTCCAGTTGAGCCCTCGGCTCCCTCCGCCCCCTCGTTAGATCATTCGTTACCCCTTCAGCTTGCTGGTCCAACCACCCTCCCCATCCATGCTTCTCTTCCGCCCTCCCTTTCCCCCTGCCGAGCCTAAGGGCCCGGCACCCTCGGTTGCCACACCTCCAGCAGTCGGCCCCCTCCCACCCCCGGCGGCCCTGGGAGTCACTGGCCCTTCGGATTCGGGATCCTGACGTCCGTCCTTAGACGGGGCCCCGGCGGACTCTCCCTCGGCTAGCAGGGTGGCCATCGCTCAGGTCATCTCTCCGCCCATCTTCGACAAACTGTCTCCCCTTCATCGTCTCCTGGTATAGGCATTCTGGTAGACCCCGCCTTAAACCCTTCCCAGAGCGCCCCTTCCGGATCAGCTCCAATGTCCTATGCCGCCATGCTGCGCCCGAACCTAGCTTCTGATCAAAGTCGTATTCTCCCGGATGTCCGTCTTCCGGACATCGAGTACTCTCGGGATGCTCCAGTGCCTTTAGTTCCCTTCTCCGAATCGAAATTAACCTCTCTGTCATCAACCTTCCCCCACTCCTTTATCCTTAAATTTTTCTCTGGTTGTCCCAAGCTCTCTAGGGTGCAGGAGGAGATTGCCAGATGGAAGTTATCGGATCAATACCGAGTTGCTCCCATAGATCCTAGGCATATTCTTCTCCACTTATCCTCAGATATTGACCACAGGACCGTGTGGTCCAAAGGCACTTGCAGGATTGACTCCTACCAGATGAAGATCATTAAGTGGTCGACTAGCTTCAGCACAAAAAAAGATTCTCCGAAGGTCGCCGCTTGGGTGACCCTGCCCAAACTTCCCCTCATTTGCTTTGTTCCAGCGGCTATTAGGCGTATTGCCAACTCCTTCGGCACATGCGTGGCAACGGCGCCAGAGACTAGCAACCTCACCAAGGCTCACTACGCCGAAATTTGCGTGGAACTCGACCTTTCCTCAGAACCACCAAATTTTATCACTATAGAGCTGGACAATCAGACCCACACATAACAAATCCTCTACAATAACCACATTTTGTTCTGCAAACACTGCCATCTAAGAGGCCACACCCCAAAACATTGCTACCGTCTCCATCCGAAACTCAAGAAGAAACCAACCCGGAACGACATAGCGCAAACAGAGGAGAGGACACCCCAGGATCCCATTCTACCCCTTCCCAATACTTACATCCGTTTCAACTCCAGAGACGGCATGTCGGACAAGAGCGAGACCCCCAGCAATGCGTTGATACGATCATAACCCTCAAGCTATCACTCTCTCCAACCAATTCGCCGTTCTTGATTCGGAGGAGGTGGCTTCTCCTTCGCCATCAGAGCCTCTCCAAGTCGAGAGCACCATCGCCACAATCCCCAACGAGGAGGAGGAAGAAGCGTCCATCGTCAATATCGACGATGAGCATCAACACATAATCGAAGACCCCTCGTAACAGCCCTTGCAATTCTAGGCCCGGACCTAGTTCAGAGGGGGCAATAAATTCAAGCGGCAGGCTTTCCTCTCCAGCAATCCATGCTTCTGATAGAGAGCACCAGTGACTCCCAAGTTATTCCCCCAGAGGACCCCAACTTGGACTCTGCCAGGGAATCAATCGGCCCTCCCCGGACCAGCACACAGAATCAACTCATGACCATCTTACCACTACTAAGAACGAGAACGAGGTCTTAATAAGGAAAGGACTAGCAGATTCCATAACCATCCTAACCAGATCTGCCGCAAAGCAGAAAAAACAAACCCCCCATAACCTCCTTAATGATTAACATCCTATCATGGAATGTCTGCGGGCTGGGGAACAAACCCACACTAAGGAGAATCATCAGCCTGAAGAAAATCCACAAGATAGACATCCTCATTATTATTGAACCAAAATTCTTCCCAAAAGATTAAAATCAATCCAGCTGCAGCTAGGCCTACCCACGGCCATTGCTGGCAGACACGACATTTGGATCCTTGGTATAAAAGATGTCAGAATAGGGTGTATCTAGGACACCCGGCAAGCCCTCTCCTGCTGGTTAGATCACCCCATGCTCCCCGAGCACACAATCATCTCGACGGTCCATGGCAGCTGTGATTTCTTAGAGCAAAAAATTCTATGGAACGATCTCCTTGACATCCATCTAAATCACAGCAATTCCTCTTGGCTTTGCATTGGAGACTTCAATACGCTCACCTGTAGAAAGGAGAAAATCGGGGGCCGCACCCTCCTATCCCAGCCATGCAAGACTTCAACAACTTAATTTTCAATGCCAATCTAGCCCCACTCCAGTTCACCGGCAACGCTTTCACCTGGTGCAATATGCAAGAAGGCAACCGCCGTTAGTATTCCCGTCTCGACAGCGCCCTCATAAACGTCCTCTGGCATGGAATAGGGATCACCACCAACCTGTCACACTTCAACTCCTCTGAATTCGACCACGCCCCGCTGCTTGTGGAAGTCAAAAACAATACCAACCCATCCAAAAAGAACTTTCAATTCCTCGACCTCTAGACCGAGCACCCACAATTCTTGGACATTGTGGCGGAAGCATGGAATAGTGAGGAATCACCAAACCCCTTACCCGCATCAACAATAGGCTCAAGGCGACCAGGAAAGCACAGTCTAAATGGAGCAAACTTGCGTTCGGGGACATCTTTCAAGCCATTCGGGTGGCCAAGGACGACGTCACCCGCGCAGAAGCCCGGTTCGCATCTGATCTGTCCTCTTTGGCCAGAACCGCCCTCAACCTCACCAAGGCCATGCTCAAATTTAGGTGTAAAGTGGAGACCGACTTTTGGAAGCAAAAAAGCTAGATTAAAATGGGACAGTGACGGGGACAAAAACTCAAAATACTTCCATGCATGCATCAACGGGCGAAGACAAAAGCTAGTGATCCACCACACCACCGACGAGAGCGGAAACATCATTACTGACCAGAAAGGCATCCAAGCGGCTGCTACGGACTTTTATTCCAAACTATTCTCCAAATAAACAGTTCACAAAGACAACGCCTTCCTGGAACAAATCATTTCTCTCATTAATGACGCCAACAATGCCCAGCTAGAGCGCACTCCCACCATCCAGGAAGTGAAAGAGGCGGTCTGGGCCATCAACGAGCATAGTGCTTCCGGACCGGACGGATTCTCAGGGACCTTCTTTCGCAAGTGCTGGGATATTATCAAGCAGGACATCACAGAAGCGACCACAACATTCTTCGAAGGAGCCATTTACCCTAAAGCCATCTCGAGCGCCAAACTCATCCTCATCCCGAAAAAAGAAAACCCGGAAACCTTTTGAGACTTTCGACCTATAAGCCTGTGTACTTTCACCAACAAGATAATATCCAAAATTATAGCTACCATAATGGCAGGGATACTCTCCAAGATCATCTCTGAGGAGCAGAGCGGCTTTGTCCGCGGGAGGAACATCCAGGACAATATTATGTTAGCCCAAGAGTTAATTACCTGCATGAAATTCCCAGCTAGAGGGGAAAACATTGCAGTCAAAATCGACCTGGAAAAAGCTTATGACAGACTAGATAGGCAATTTATAATCTGGGTATTCAGGGCTTTCGGCTTCTCCGAGTATTGGACCAACTTAGTTTGGAGATCTATCAGCAACTCATGGTTCTCAACGATCATCAATGGCCAAGCCGGGGGATTTTTTTAAATCAAGTCGAGGGGTTAGATAAGGAGACCCACTATCATCCACAGTCTTTATCATAGCGGCCGACACCCTGAGTAGGAACCTCAACAACATGGCCAACACTCCGAACTTCCAGCACTATCACACATCCAGCGGATGCCCAATAATTACTCACCTGGCCTTTGCTGATGATTTACTTATCTTCTCATCCGGGAATGAAGGAGCGGTGGCAGTGGTTCGTGACACCCTGCAGAGGTACTCCACCTGCTCAGGTCAGAAGATCAACCCATCCAAGAGCGTCATTTATGCCCACCACAATATCAAAAGAGAGCACGCTATGAGACTCGCTCACCTGACGGTCTTCTCCGTTGATCATCCTCTGTTCAACTATCTGGGGTGCCCCCTCCTGTACGGGAAATCCAACGCTGGTATCTTTGATACATTGATCACTCTTACCAGGAATAAACTTGCTGGATGGTATAATGCTACTTTATCCCCAGCAGGTAAGATTATCCTTATCAATCACGTGCTCACCTATATTTCCATCTACTCCTTGGCGGCGTGCTCCCCGCCTTTGAAGGTTCTTTTTTCGATCGAGCAGATCTTTTGTAATTTTTTCTGGGGGCATTGCAATGGCATTAACAAACATCACTGGGCTAGCTGGGATTCCATGGCTCATCCTACTGAGGAAGGGGGTTTGGGATTCACCAAAATCACTCATATCGTTAAAGCTTTCTCGATGAAACTGGGGTGCAAACTCCGCACGAAAGAAAATTTATGGACCAGGTTTATGAAGAACAGGTACTTCAAGCATATCCATCCTACAGAGGCCATATCCAATAGCAGATCTTCTACGGCTTGGCGACGCATCCTTAGTGGGAGTACCCTTGTCGAACCTGAGATAAGACTTCAATTGGAGAACGGTGAGTCGGACCCATTCCGGGAGAGATAGATTGGGGATAGCTTGATCACGCAGCTCACGGAGATCTCGACGGACAGCAAAATCAAAGACTTGTGGAACAACTTTAGCGAAGACTGGAACTGGGAAAAGATTCGCGAATGGGACGGTAATGAAACGGTGGAGAACATTCAAGCGAGCGGCTTGAAGATCAGCCACAAAGCCGACGCTCTGAGATGGACATACGAGGCTTCCGGGTCATTCTCGGTGAGGTCGACGAGACTCGCAGTCCGCGGACCGGGACAGCCGTATCAGCCTATTAATCAATACTGGCACTCCTGCATCCCAAAGAAATGGTCCTTCCTCATGTGGAGAGCGATTAGAAAGAAACTGCCGACCGACGATATCCTTAACACCATAGGAATTAGCTTTGCTTCCACATGCAATTGCTGCTCAGATCGCCAGATCGAGACTGTCGACCACATCTTCTACCAAGGAGGCCTGCCAAGCAGTGTCTAGAGGGCCCTCAGCCAAACCTACAGCATGGAGCCGGGGGGCGGATGCTTCCACGATCTAGCAGTCTCTTGGGGTAGAGCATCCCACGGCCACCAGATCGTCACAGCGGCCGCCACATGGGCGATTTGGAAGAATCGTAACAAGGCTAGATACGAAGAGCACCAATACTCTGCTAACCAGCTCATCCGGGAGGTCTTCCGCCTATACCGCAAAAGGAGCACTCTGTGCTCCCATAGTCCGACTTCATTCTGGTTTCCCCAATCCTAATCCAAGATCATGTGTTTCCTCCTCTTTTCTCATTTTGGTGGTATACTTGTACAATTCCGACTTGTATACGCGTCAGGCTTCGGCATTTTGAGCCTTGATTAATAAAGAGAGGGGTTTTCATCAATATATATATATATATATATAACTATATATATATATATATATAACTATATATATATATATATATATATATATATATATATATATATATATATATATATATATAAATAAATAAATAAATAATATATATATATATATATATATATATATATATATATATATATATATATATATTTGCACATATTAATAAATAATCTAGAATAATTAATGGCATATTTTTATTATTATAAATCTAAAAACAATATTATTAAAAACAATAGTAATGATAACCAATAAGGAAAATCTATAATATGTGTACATACAAAATATGTATAATCTAAAGATCCCAACATGCATGAGGATAACTAGGAAGGTAATTATCCTATTTTTAAACAATTATCACTTATATTAAATAATATTGATGTCTTTACTATATATAACAATTATTTATAAAAGGGTAAATGACAAAAAACCTCTCGTTAGTTAACCGACTTTTGTAAATTAAGACCTATTAGTCATTTTTAGCAATTCGCCCCTCCTTAGATTACAAATCCGCTCAATATCCAATCAAAATTAAAAAATTAATCCCGAAAATGCCCCTGGCCCCCTCTTCCCCCGAGTGGCGGCGGCAACCCCCAAGCCACGCCTGACACCCCCTCCCCGCCCTCCCCCCGTCGGCTCTGCCCTTCCTGCCCTCCTTCCGCCCGACCCCCCTGCCCTCCACCCGTCGGCCCTCTCCCCGGCGGCGAGACCCCAGTCCCGTCCTACCCCACCCCCCGTCCTCCCCCGCCTGCCCTCCTTTCGCCCGACCCCCCTACCCTCCCCCCGCCGGCCCTACCCTCGCAGGCGAGCCCCCAGCCCCGCCCGTCCCCCGCGAGCCTCCCCCCCGACCTCGTCGGCCCCGTACGGCCCTCCCCCGTACTCACCGGCCCCCCGCGGTCCCCCCTGCCCTTACCCCGGCCACACGCAACCCTTCCCGTGGCATCGCCGACCACCCAGCCCCTCCCCCAACGGCCGAGAAAGGAGGGGGGAGGGGTAAAATTGTCATTTGGGGGTTTTTTGCAACAAAAAAATAGTAGGGAATTTAAGAGCATGGGATCTTTTTTTTGCAAAAATTGCCAATCTTGGAAGGGTTTTTTTTGTCATTTACCCTATATAAAATATATTTAGTAGAACAATAAGACAAAATATGGCATACACACATAAAATTATATCGATACAGACGTCTTTGGTCACACTGCATCACTACATGGCTTAGGCTTGGTACGGTTCCAGTTTGATACAACCGGATCTTCTAAAAGTCATTAATCTTAATAATAAATAATTAAATTATTTATAGTGGTCATGTCATAACTTGGCCTAGTTTTTCTAGTTAGTACACACCTATGACTTAGCCTTCCCTACCATAGCTAAAACACTAGTCAAAGCACATGACTACACTATTCGTGCCATAATTTCTATTTATCTTGCACTCCAAATCTCAACCATTTAATTCAAATAAATAATAATAATATATTTTTAAAATTTTGAAAAGAGGGGTTACACATAACGAGTCACGAAATGAATCAAAAGTTGTCCCGTCGAAAAATTATACCGAGGTGATATCGACTAAAGCTTCCCCAATATTTGAAATGTTTAGCATAATTGCCAAATCATCGACATCAAAATCAATGTCAATTCCACCAACTTTTGATTTCATCGTGCGTTAGTGACCCATAAATTGCAATAGAACATGCGGATTGCATTTGAATATATTAGAAAACTAGATTGAACTAAATCTAGCAATTCAAAGTGTTCAAAAATGTTTACATGATCAAAAAATAATGTGAAGTTGATAGGAGACCCCTGACAAATCTTTCTTTGTTGAAAGTCACTAAACCATTCATTGGATGCATCTTGTGACACAAAAATAAAATCATCAAAGAAGTCACCATCCGGTTTGGAGGGACTAAATAGTGAGAAGGAGGCCGCCTCATGAGGAGTAAAGAACGAACCTTCATCAATTTTCCTCTTCTTTTTGGAAGAAGTAGGAATTTTAAGAGCCATATGAAATTGAAAATGATGGAAAGAGTTAAAATATACTAAAATTTACAGTAGACAGTTGAAGCGAGAGAGTTTTGATTCCAAGTTTTGATAGCTTAAGAAGCTTGGAGGAAGCAGAACTAGAAAGTTTGGGTTGGGGTTTTTGGTGGAGTTTTTGGAGGTTTTGGTGAAGACGATGATGATACGAGGGTTTAAATGAATAGGAGACCCGACTGTCCAGCTTCTGTTCGGATTCACCCAGCCAGTTCTGTCTGAGTTCGGCTGAACTCTGACCTAGTTCGGTCTTTGGGTGATCAAGACGACTTTGGAAAGTGTGTGATAGAGTTTTAACATAAATGCGAAATTGATTAGAAATAGTTCTGTTGATGAAAAATAATTAATATTAATGAATTAAAATACATAAATTGTATAAAATATTTTGGGTTAGCTGTAGGGGCCAAATCCCAGCTAGCGGTAGTCCGAAGAGTAGTATACCGTGTCGCTTCAGGCTATTTACACGTGTGTGACAGAATGACCCTTTCGGCTGATAACCAAAATAATTTCAACAAATTTATGAGTCTTAATCAAATAATATTTAATTATATTACTTCAACATCCAAAATTCCTAATTCTCTTCGTATAAAGTTAAAACGATTTTCTGCCAAGGGCTTAGTGAAAATGTCAGCTAGTTGATGTTCCATCTCAATAAATTCTAAATTAATATCTTCCTGTAAAACATGATCTCTAAGAAAGTAATGTCTAATTTTTATGTGTTTAGTGCAAAAATGACATATAGGATTCTCCGTGAGATTAATAGAATTAGTGTTATCACAGTAAATATGGATGTGATTAAATGATAACTGATAGTCTTCCAAAGTTTGCTTCATCCATAAAATTTAAGCACAACAACGCCATGCAGCTATATATTCAGCCTCGGTTGTTGATAACGCAACATAATTTTGTTTCTTAAAAAACTATGAGACTAATGACTTTCCTAGAAAATGACATGTGCCACTGGTACTTTTACGATCGACTTTAATCCGCGTCCAAGTAACCTATCAGGTCAAACGAATCGATTTTAGGATATCAAAGACCAGTCGTCAAAGCTCCTTTAAGGTATCGCAGGATACGTTTAACGGTGCTCACATGTGATTCTTTAGGACAAGCCTGATATCTAGCACATAATTATACAGAAAACACAACATCAAGTCGACTAGCAGTTAAGTATAGTAAACTACCAATTATACCTCTATACTTACGTACATCAGTTGGTGTACCCTTTCATTTATATCAAGCTTTGTAGACGTTGCCATAGGTGTGCCGTTATCCATGTCAAATTTCTTTCGCTAGTCTTTTGTATGTTTTGCTTGATTGATGAATATATTTTATGAACTTTGCTTGATTTATAGCCCGAAAAAGAATGTTAGTTCTCCCATCATGCTCATTTTGAATTCAATTTACATACACTTAGAAAACTCGCCACATAGCATCTTATTAGTTGATCCAAAAATTATATCATCTACATATATTTGCACTAATAAAATATTTGTATCCAAAAAATTTATAAAGTAAGTAGAATCAACCTTCCCTTTTGAAAAAGTCATGTTCAAGCAAGAAGGAACTAAGGCGCTCATGCCATGCACGAGGTGCTTGTTTGAGACCGCAGAGAGCCTTATGAAGCTTGAATACGTGATCATAATTTTTGAAATCTTTGAAGCCAGGACATTTTTTTACAAAAACTTTATCTTTTATAAAACCATTTAGAAAAGCACTTTTGACATCCATTTGAAAGAGTTTAAAATAATGAAAACTTATAAAAGCACAAAGCATACAAATGGACTCTAGTTTAGTAATGGGGCATATGTCTCATCATAATTAATGCCTTCTTCTTGATTATAGCCTTGAGCTACTTGACGTGCTTTATTGCATATGACTGAACCATTCTCATCTAATTTATTTCAAAACACTCACTTGGTACCAATGATCGGATGATCAATAGGTCTGGGAACGAGTTCCTAAACTTGATTCAGTTCAAATTAATTTAGTTCCTCTGCATTGCAGAAATCTAAAATTCATCATTAAAAGCTTCTAAAACATTTTTAGGTTCTATTTTGGAAATAAATACAACATTAGTAACTATCTCACTTATGCTTGAGCGAGTACTTATACCTCTTGATACATCACCTAATACCAGTTCTTTCGGATGGTCTGGCGTAAACCGCAAACGTTTCGACAGACTTTCCAGGTAAGACGAAGATGATGTATCTTCTTATGTATTGGAGGGAGTTTTCTCTTCTTTATCGTCACTATTGTCATTGCGTTGACTACTTAGCTCATCTAATGTAACATTTATTGACTCTTCAACAACAAGTGATCTCTTGTTGAATACCCTGTATCTCTTACTTTTTGCCGTGTACCCCAAGAATATGCCTTCATCGGCTTTTTTATCGAATTTTTCCAAGTTGTCTTTTGTATTTAAAATGAAACATCTGCAACCAAAGACCTTGATATAGCTGATGTTAAGAGTTCTATTAAACCACAATTCATAGGGAGTTATTTTAGAGATAGGTCTAATAAGAACTCTATTCAAAACATGGCATATTGTATAGACAGCTTCTGCCCAAAAATATTTTGGAAGATTATGCTGGTTAAGCATAACTCTGGCTATATCGCCAAGAGTTCTTTTCTTCCTCTCCACAACAATATTCTGTTGAGGAGTTCTGGGCTAAAAGAATTCATGTGATAGCCCATTTGAATCACAAAAGGATTTAAACTCATGGTTATCGAATTCTCCTCCATGATCACTTCGTATCCGAGTAATCATGAATCCTTTCTCGTTTTATACCTTTTTACAAAAAGATACAAATTCAGAAAAGGCCTCATTTTTATTTACAGAAAAGTAAACCTAAGTATATCGTGAATAGTCATCAACTATCATGTAACCATATAGCTTACCGCCAAGATTGACGACTCTACTTGGTCCAAACAAATCCATATGTAATAATTGCAGAGGTCTAGAGATACTTACAGCATTTATTGATTTGAAAGATGATCTAGATATCTTGTTCTTTTCACATTCGGCACAGATTATATTGGTGGACAATCTTGCAATAGTGTCCATGTTCGCATGTCCAAGACGCATATGCCATACCCAACTTTTATCTTGGGTTGTGAACAGACACTTCCCTGTACTGTTAGTCTTCTCTGATAGATATAGTATATATATGTTGTCCTCTCTTATTCCCTCAAAGGAAGTTATTCCAGAAGTTTTATCATAAACAAAATATTTATTCTTAACAAAATTAATTCTATAACCATGATCAGTCAGTTGACTAATACTTAGCAGGTTATGTTTTTATTTTGTTACTAAGCATATATCTTTAATAATGGGTGAGTGAGAAGTACTTATGTCGCCAATTCCAATAATATGTCCTTTCAGGTTGTTCCAAAGGAGACATAGCCTTCTTTCTTCATCGATAGAGTTGCAAATAATGTGTTATCACCTGTAATGTGCCTGGAGCAACTATTATCGAGAATTCACTTGCTTCTAGTGGGATGAGGAAGGTCCACCTATAACACAAGTTGAAGATGTAACCTTTGGTATGCACTTTCTTGAGGGTCCTGATATGTTAGTTTTTGAAACCCATATATATACATTCAGGTCTACTAGCTTTCTAATCTTACACTAGTGTGATACATGTCCTTTTATACCATAATAGTGACATGTAGCAAAGTGTTAGTGCTCGGTGTAGTTCGAAGATCATGTATATGTGTTTTTGAATATGTGTGTGTTTTCTTATTATGTGAAAAGGTATACATATATGCATAGCTTCTGGCAGTTCTAGCTATGTTGGTCGTGTTGTGTTTGTGCTTGGCTTTGTGACTAGTATTCACTGAGCTATAGGTTTTATAACCTGTTTGTGCAGTTTAATATCTAACTTTTTAGAAACGTCACAGGCTTCATTGTATTTGGTTGTGAGTGCATCTATTATTTGAGCAGCAATATTGTAATTTTTCTAGTTCATAGAGATCGTTAAGTTTTACATTTTTTTAATTTGCTTTTTCAAGCTTTTCAAGAGTATTATGTAAGCTTAACTTTAAAAAATTAATATCATTTGTGTCACGAGAAGAACCTCTAATATCTTCTAGCATTTTAGATTGCTTTGAAAACTCAGATTGTACCAATTTTAGCTCTTTCTTAGCACTTTTGTACAAATCCATCATTTTCCTCTGATCTTCTAACAGATCAGTAAAAGCATCAGACAGTTCATCGAAAGTAAATTCTTCATAAAGAGTGTTTGATATTACCTTAGCTTATGTAGCCATAAAGCATAGGTTCGCTATGTTGCAAGGCTTCTCTTCTTCTTCAGAGTCATTGGCTTCGCTTTCACACCAGATACTAGTGTTAGCATAGTTTCTAGTCAAAGTCCTTCTCTTACTCGTCTGATCATGAATGCTTTCCTTTCTTATAACAGGATAATCCTTCTTGATGTGACATATTCTTTTACAGTTGAAGCAGATCGGTTCTTCATTGTCTCTGGAATCTTTCTTTTTTCGACTTGACTTCTCATATCTAAGGAATCTTCTGAAGTTCCTTGTCATGAGGGCCATCTTCTCGTTGGCTGAGCTGTCTGTCTCACTTTCATCATCGGAGGCTGTATTGTGGTTAGCTTTAAATGCTATCGCCTTCTCTTTTGGAGCTGACTCTTCAAAATCTTTAAGGTCTAGCTCATGCGTCATAGGCTTTCCTATAAGGACTTCAAGGGTCATTGTTATGAGATCATTTCCTTCAATAATGGCCGTCACTTTAGGATTCCAGTTCTTGGTTAGCCTGTGAAGCACCTTCCGAATCTTCTCATGATTGTTGTATTATTTTTAAAAGAAAGATAGAGGATTAACAATATCTAAAAATCGAGTAAATATATTTGTGATAGTCTCATTAGGCTTCATTTTGAAGGCCTCATACTCTTGTGTTAGCCATAAGATTTTAGACTCCTTCACTTATGAAGTGCCTTCATGAGTGACCTCAAGAAGTTTCTAAACCTCGTAAAACGTGACACATATAGAAACTCTATTAAACTCAGTTCTATCTACAGCACAGAATAAAGCATTAATAGCTTTCGCATCATGACTAGCTTATTTCTTTTCATTGTCGGTATATCTGCCGGATGGTTTTTTCACTAATTCATCCTCTACCACAATAGGTAGTGGTTTCTTATAACCATTCATGACAATCGACCATAAATCAAAATCAAGAGACTTGAGGTAAAAGCTCATACGTGTCTTCCAGTACGTGTAGTTTGTTCCCTCAAATAGGGGTGGCCTATTTGTTGATTGGCCTTTACCATTGCTTGGATATAAGGATGCCATATCTCAAGGAGTTTTAATCCAACTACAGATAAACTGTGCTCTAATACCAATTGTACGATCGATGGCATCTCTAGAGAGGTGAATAGAGTACAGTGGAAAAATAATTACCAATTTAAAAACTAAGTAGGTGAGCAAATATATAAATAAACTTAAATGTAATGAAGTAAAGCAATAAGTAAGTGAAGGCAAGAAAGCAATACGTAAACACCAAGGTTTATACTGGTTTTTCTCTGAGAGGACTAGTCCAGTTTGTGAGAACTTTTGCTCGTTATAATCTACTATTTTGATTAGAGATTACACCGCGTGCTTTACTCCGAAGAACACGTCAACTTTAACACCGTCATATTTTTATCTGAAGCCCACGATCAAACTTCAAAATACCTTTCTAAGAAAAACTTTTATAAGACTTAAGCTTTGTAAAGTAGATAGAAAGCTTAGGAATAGATAGAGAATATGAAGATTGAATGAGTAAGTAGAAATAGGAAATTCTTCTCTTTATTAGGATTTTCTAGTATAGAGTTTGGCAGAACTCGGTAGGCTAACGTTCATAAATTTGAACGTTGCAAATCCAAAAGAATAGAAAATTACAACTGACCATGAGTGATCCTAGGGGACCGAGTTTGGTCTAAGTTTGGTCCGAGTTCGGGCAGAACTTTGGCCGTGTTCGGTTGCTAGGGTTTGAGGGTCATTTGATTTGGTTTGGCTTTTGGATATTGGTTTGGCTAGGGATCAAAAGATAGTTTTATTTTTGGTTCATGATAGTACTTCTAAATAGCAGTGATCCCGACACATAATTTTCTAGACTCAACAAAAGAAAAATACAGAATAAAGTATAAAAATATAGTTGAGACAAAATCTGTGATCTTCTATTTCTTTTTATATCGAGCTCAGAGTTTTAAGTCAATTATCGAAATTGGTTTGACCATGGCTGAATGGGCCAATAAGCACCTGCATTGGCACCAACATCTGGTCAGTATACCTTCTTTTTCTCTCAGTAATTCAATATAAATGTACAGACAGTGAAAGTAAATCCATGAAAATATTCATCGAAAACAATCATAAAAATGCACACAAAGCCAACAGCAAAAGCGACATCAAAAACCAGTAGGGCTATGATCTTGGGGCAAGCGACCCTTATATAGAATTCTTCTCCCAAGATGCATGCTATTGCATCTTGGGCATCATTTTAAAAGAGTCCAATCCATAACGATGAAAGGATCTTAATTCATTATCCCGCGATCCTGGTAAAGTTTTTCTAAGTAAAGTTTCTCCATTCTCATCCGACTCGCCTATTTGGTCGCTAGCCCGACCCGTGCTCCGCAACGGGATCAGGGTACTACACAGATGACATGCTCTATACTTCTTTGTGTATTCAACCATCATCATGGTCCAATAGTAGCCCATACGTTGGAGTCAGTCCTGCAACTCTCATTCTCACTCACAATAGCCAAACAAAAAATCCTAATCTCTTCATTCTTCTATAGCTACCATTCCACACTGAAACCCTAAGATTCATAGAGACATGAAAAAGAAAAACAAGAATAAGAAGAAGGATATCAAGAAGGGGAGGTCGAAAAAAAAAGAGCAGCAGTGTTCATCATGGCTCTTCGACGACGAGGATGTTGATCTCAGGTGATACTTCGAGGAGGAAAGAGTCAGCTCGTGTCCTGCAACACGATGGCACTCATGGTTGATCAACGTTCGAGGTGACTTAACGCAATGGCATTCCAAGCGTACAGCGGAGGAGATCAGCGAGGACAACTCCGATTTGAAGCTGTCGTGGTGTAGGTCCTGTGTGGTGGTTGGTCCCGAGACGTGGCAGCGATCGAAGACGGTTGACTCTAGTGGACTATGGTAAAGATCAACCGGATCTAGATCAATCCAATCGCAGTGGCTCAAACACCGTCGACTGGCGACAACGACACGTCCAGTAACAGTTCATGTAGGCGGTGACCCAAGGTGACGGATAGCGGGGCTCCAGATCTGCGGCAAAGTGCGACGATGATTTCGTCGGTATCCGGTCTGGATATAGCAGATGGTAGAGGCTACTCCAGCAAGATCTGGCCAGACACGACACGGCGGGTCGGGGTGCTCTAGCGGTGGTGACTGACACGATCACGCGCTGGATGCGAGTTTCACAGCCAGACACGGTGACACGGCAAACCGAATTAGGGTTATGACTAGAGCTAGAGTTTTTGATGGATATAGTGTCGTGTCAGTGTCGAGGGACACGAGACACAGGAGATTTGGGGGTGGATACTCTGTGTGGACATGGAAAATGTCTGTGTCGGACTTAGAGAAAGCAAATGTAAAAAATATATAATTAATGAAATGGACACGATGGGGACACGGTCATTAGGACCTGATATTTAAAATAATAAATAATTAATTAATGGAGCTATTTATAGCCTCATTAGTAAAGTCCTAGAATCTCTAGGCATATGGACTAAAAATATATTCCTTAAATGTTCCAGACTAATCATGATTAATCCTGCTTAGTTAATGTTGATTCCAAAATATTTCCATCAAGTCATGTGGCTAAAAATTCCACAATGGATTTCTTACAATAGCCAACCTAGTTGAAGATACTTACAAACCTGCCATTATATAATAGAAAAACATAATTAATTAAGTCAATCAAATATTCTAATGGAAAATTATAATTAAATTAAAAATTATTAAATAAATTTGAATAAAATATTTCGTAAATGATTAGAAAATAATAAATTTTGAGAAAAATTCAAAATCTTATTTATTTAGGAATAGAGGGGTTACATGTAGTCTTCGGTGTAGTAGTAGCAACAGTCGAACGAAGGGTAGAACCAGGAGTAGATATTGAGGAACACTAGGAGATGGAGTAGGTACACCTACTGATGAACGAGTATAGGTGGAGATAAACCATCATTAGTATATTTGAAGTCGTCCTCACTAACTCCTCTGCGATACGCATCTGGAGTTGTGGTTGGAGGAGGGAGGGATGAAGATCTTCGACGTCGTCCACGGTCTCGTCCTGCCATAGGCAAATCTGAAAGAAAAAATGGTATGATAAAATAAATAATCAACAAAGGTGATTAACAAATAATGATGGTGTGATAAAACAAATAAATAGTCTAATATAATGCATATATAAATACGTACTAATCTTCTTCATCTTATGATTCGTCTTTATCTTTCGAATCATCTTCACCTTCTACTTTTTCATCTTCATTTTCACTATCACTTTTACCTTCATCTTTTAATTTTTCTTTCTCATCCGATACCACCATATTAAAGTCCTCCTCTACATGAGGCAAATCTTCTATGTCAAGCTCTTCGTCAACTATATCATCGTTTGTATTAACACCAACCTCTATATCATCAATACCTACCAAACTTATATATAGAAGTAAAGGCATGAGCACCCCATCCTCCTTGTAGGCTAGATCCCCAATATTATATGTGTTTCTAGCTTTGGTTTTTCATACAACCCACCATTTTCGAGTATTACGTCATCGACTAGGATAACTCGAATAATACACTTGAACCGTTTGACTAACCAACACAAATGGTTCAAAACCTACATATTTTTTACATGTTTTATATCAACAAATCCAAATTGTTTGTCACTTTTACATTCTTGCTTACGTATTGCGTCAAACCAGTCACATTTAAACAACATAATTATTGTGTCAAAAGAGTATCCAACTCTACATCTTTAGTACCCCGTAGTAGTCGAATTCTAGATCAATGTCATAGATTGAACCTCTAACACAAACTCCAGAATTCTTTGTATAATTAGCCTCCTCATCAATGAATGAGTGATTGATAGGCTTTATAGTGATTCTAAATTTGAAGTCATTGATGGCGTACCCATCCCAACATTTTTCCCTGTTACTTGGTCCAATAGTAGTGCTCGAAGTCCTTCATTCTGTAACTGTGTGCCAGGATGAAAAAACGGAAACATCACGTATCATTAGACAACTTTGTCCGATTGCTAAATTTAGAATGTTTAAACTTTAGGAATCTTACATAATTTTGGAACTATGATGGAAATTTTCTGTCAACCTCTCTAGCTAAATCATTGTCATCAATATTAGATCTCTCCGTTTTTACCTCAACTCTAAAAATATCGTGATATTAAGAAGAAAAGTTAGAGCACTTCTTTTCTAATTATAAACAAAATTTAAATATATAACAAAATTGTGTCGCTTACTTTTTGATATCTTCCATCTCTTTTATACCACTATTTAACAATATGTAACGATGGATAGCTTCAAACTCATCATTTTTCAACCACCATACTTTGGTAGCACTTGTAGGCTTGCCTTCAACATTGAATAGTGTGGATGCCACTATTCGGTTCAATAACCCCACCTTCATCATTCCTTAGGGCTCTATTCTGATTTGTTCTGACATGATTATTGAAGTAGATGGAGCATAAGTTTGAAACCACCTTAATGATATATATTTTGCATATCGAAGCTTCTACATGAGCCTTATTGCCCACCTTCTTCTTTAGGTGATTTAGATATCTATAAATAAGATACTAAGTATTAGAATTATTTGAATAAAGAAACTACTAGTACAAGATAATTATTTTATACCTCTCAAATGGATACATCCATCGATAACAGACGAGAGCACCGATATATGCTCTGTATGTAAGATGAATCGACAACTGTTCCATACAATCAAAAAAGCTAAGGGGAACACCATTTCTAACTTGTACATCAATACGATCTTCTTCTCAAGTTATAACATATATTGCACCATCAACTTGCTTGAACAGAAATATGTAAAGGATATAGATAACTCGGCCAACAGAGTCCACAATTGAGAAGACAGCATCTCTTTTAGAGCGATTGAAATAACCGCTCCATGAATACGTGGCAATCATGACTCTTCATTAATGTCAGCTTGCATTCGTTGAGATCAACACATCTAGCCAGATTCGACATATAGCCGTCAAAAAACCTCAACTTTGAAATCCAGTGGCATATTATCAGTTTATCATCCTTGCTTAATATAAATAGCGCTGGAGACTTGCTCAAATTACCGTTGGCACTTTGTTTAGGTGCAAATATGGACGCCTACAAATAATTTTCAAGTCCATTCTCGCTTTGGGATTATCTTTCGTTTTTCCCTTGATATCAATCTTCGTATTTAAGATATCGTCAAATAAGTTCTTTTTCGATATGCATGACATCAAGATTGGGTTTATGAGATTGTCCTTCCAATAAGGTAAGTCCAAAAAGATACTTTGCTTCGTCCAATTATGGCTGTGTCTGAATCCTTCAAAGTAGGTGGCAAATCCTCTACCGCTTTCAAAACTTTGTCTCATGTTAATCTCAACGTCGGAAAGATAGTTTCTATTTACCAGCTCTAAAGGAATCTATGTTCCTTCTCCACGGATGCAACGCAGGAAAGAACTGACGGTGGCAATCAAAAAGCATACTTTTTCTCCATTCTAAAGACGGAATGCCATACTCTTGCCATATATATCGGACAAGATAGTACAATGATTACTCTACCCCAATGACATCCCATATGCTAGAAAATCATTGATGGTCCGCATTAGTGACACTCTCATCTGAAAGTTCTCCTCCATCGATATATCATACATCTGAATGTCGAACTATCATAATTATTTCAATTCATCCCTCAACCGCTGCAAGTAGAAATCGATGTTCTTCTTTGAATTTTTTGGACCGGGTATGATAAGTGTCAAGAACATGTAAGGAGTCGTCATGCACATCCATAGTGGTAGATTGTAAGAGGTCAAAATCATTGGCCAGCAAGAGTATTGAAATCATGACTATCTGAAAGGTGTGAATCCATCAGAACATAAAGCCAACCGAACATTCCTAGGCTTCGCAGCAAATTCAGGATAATACCGATCAAAATGCTTCCATGCCTCTCTATTAGAAAGATGAGATAATTCTTCTTCATCCATCTTCCGTTCCTTGCTTTGCCATGTCATGTGTGTCACGACCCGCACCCTGTATAGGGGCACGAGAAGTGGTTACGTCCAGCCTACGCCGCAGTGTCGGCGGTAGTAAGCTGTTCTAGGTTGCTAACTAATCTCATGCAGTGAATATAAAAAGTACTTGTCCAGATATCAGCTCCGAATGGAGGGCAAGTAAAGGGTATGATCTACTTAAATACAGTCTAAGCACGAAAAGATAACACAGAAGTTATACCTAAGGAATTAAAGACAACAACAACTAACTGCTAAAATAATATACCAATATCTCAAACCAACTTAATACAGACTCAATATCTTAACTTTAATACAACAAGCCAAAACATGAAAGCTAAAGTAGTCTACTAGCTAATCTCCTGAATCACTCCTGAGAGTCAGAACCAAAGGTAGCTAATCCCTCGCCAGGTCCATGGGAAGTAGGGCAGGTGTCCACAGGATTATCATCTGTAATATTTTCAACAGGTCCAATCAGGACGGGAACGAGCACAACTCATCAAGAAAAACCCAAGTAAATGACAAAGAACTATAAAGCAGTTATAGACAGTTTTATTGATGAGCATGGCAGTTCTATGCAGGTAATGATGGCATAGAGAAACAGTAAGATACAAGAAAAGAAAGGTAACTAAAACAAGAGAAGAATCATGGCAATGAAGACTGTAATAAAAGCTAATTGAACTAGAATATCATGTGTGAGTCCAGACAGTATGATATAAGTCTAATGTAATCCCAGTGTAAGTCCAGTCCATATAATCTGATACCAGATAATTTCCAGTACAAGATGAGTCCAACAGTGATCAATGAAACCAGGGTGAGTCCAACTATGATCTAACAGTGTGTTTTAAAATACCGAGGTCGACATGTAAACGGCTGTAGGTATCAGGCACATTTCTCACTGATCAGGCAAGAGATGGCTATGCTTCCAGTAGATTCCAGTTTGGAGATTCCAGATTTGGGGTATGTCTACATGTCTTATTCAATATTTCCCCGCCCAGCAAGTGAATCCAGTACAAGACACAAAAATCGAGATGAGTCCGGCCAAATGATGATTCCAGAAATGATTCCAGAATGATTCCAGTGATTCCAGTAATAGAGATCAGTAAGTAAGGTATGTGTCGCATACATAAATCCAGAAATATCCATACGTGTTGATACAGAGAATCACATAGAACTAACTAGAACTGAAATACAGTAATCGACAAATAAATGAGAGAATTATCAGAGAATGTACTCGCCTGTTACTCTGGAAAGAGTAGTGTAATATCAGATGCCTGTACTAGGGTCACAATGTCCTAAAATAGAGCAATACAGTTATGACATGTCCAAAATGAAGGTA
Organism: Iris pallida; assembly: GCA_029216955.1. Lineage (NCBI taxonomy): Eukaryota > Viridiplantae > Streptophyta > Magnoliopsida > Asparagales > Iridaceae > Iris > Iris pallida. The sequence goes on from JANAVB010022397.1 coordinate 9,288,984, forward strand.
AATGAAATCTACAATGCAATCTATATGAATTCTAAGCCAATCTAGGTCAAAGTCAAACTTGGTCAACTCTACAGTCAATCTAAGTCAAATCAAATCATATTAGGTCACAGGGAATCAAACTAAGTCAAATAGAGTCAAACAAGGTCAAACAAGGTTAAACAAGTCTAATCTAGGTTAAAGTCAACTCCTGGTCCACACTCTAATCAAACTAGTCAAATACTAGTCAACATGATCAATTTGGGTCAAGTCTAAGACAAACTTAGACCAACTAAGGTATTGGTCAAACAAAGACTAGTCAGTCAGGTAATTAGGTTAATCTTGACTAATGGTCAACATCCAGTCAAGCTCTATAAGGCTAACTCACAACCAAACATAGGCTAACCTGTCTTAGGATACCTAAGATACTATACTACAATTACCTATACAAAGTATACCACACATACATACATATAGTACAATACCAACCTTAACTTTATAATCAAGCTAAAACCATAGTCTAACTCAAATCAAGACTCAACTCCTATTATCTCACTTAACCCCATACATATCTTCATCTACATGGGACTACCCATATAACTCAAGTTACAATAATACCCTTATATAGGTCAAAACCCTAACCAACTAGTTTACAGTCTAGGGTTTAGTCAAACCTTAGTCACCAAGTCATTTAGAGTCCATCTAAGTCCATTTTAGGTCAATTAGGTCAAGGTTTGACCTATAGTTGACTTTGGTCAACCTTGGTCAACACTAAAAGTCAAACTGGTCAAACTAGTCCAAGTTAGGTCAAACAATGTTAAACTAGTTAGGGTTAGTCAAACTAGTCATTCTAGGTTAGTTTAAGTCAAAACTAGGTTAAGCTAGTTCAAATTTGACCTAAGGTTGACCTTGGTCAACACTTAGTCAAATTGGGGTCAAACTAGCTAAGTCTTGGTTTACTAGTCAATGAGGGTTAGGCCTAATGGCCATAGGCTAGTATCATAGCCCATAGGTTAGCATTCCTAGGTCAAGGCTATAGGGTTCATAGGTTTACACCTATAATAGGGTCTATACATTATACCTATATAGGGGTCAATATGTATATACCCATACCCAAATATATATAACCATATATACACACTACAATATATATATATAACATATATACATACATAATGTATATGTATAATATACCTAATATATATTATATACAATATATATAGAGAGAGGGAAATAGAGAGAGAGATGTGAGAGAGAGAAAGAGAGTGAATGAGAGAGAAGGACAGGAAGGGAGAGGGGTTCCTGTTCCTGGAACCAGGAAGCCCAAACACACACACACAATAGCATATATACATATATAGGTATATATATACATATCTACCCAAATACACAACCATTTTCCCTCAAATTTCATCCACACTCCCACATACATATATACTATATATATACATACTAAAATACACCAGTCCAATGTATAAAACATATAAAAATAGGTTTTGAAATCCATTTTCAAAAATTGGAAAATAATCCTAAAACTGGAAAATCAGGACTGTTCACTCGAAACTATGCAAACCCAAATTCTCACACCAACACGAGCCAAGACCCAAATCCCTAGGTTGGTAAAGGTAGGGTAGGGTCCACTCTAGTGTCCTAGGTGCCTGAGACACGACCACGACATGACACAACGTGTCCACGAGTCAAAAATCAAAAATAGGTAAATTTTAGGGTTGGTATCGGCTGATGTTCCTGTGTCTCGTACTCATGACACAGGACACGTGGGATCTCGTGCACCTAGGGGTAGGTTCGCCTAGGGGTCTACTAGGTATCCCAAAACCTAATTCGTGTCCAAGTGTGTCCGTGTCCGAGATACGAAGGCGTATCAGAGAGGTCTGAAACGCGTGTGCTGTGCCAGTGTACGACCCGTACGATTGGATTTTCTCCCTCGACACGACACGTCGTGACACAAGACTTTAGGGGTGTCTTGTCAGACACTGCCCCTAGGTCTGTGCCAAGTGTCACGTGTCCATGTGTCGTATCGTGTCCACACGAGGGGTCTGGTAGCAGGGGAGCTACGCAGGGCCTCGTGCACAAGTGTCGGGGGTTCGTGTGCCTCACACGTGGCACGTGGGGCCACGTGCCCGTGTCAGGTGGTAGGGTAGGTGACTAGGTATGTGTCTGTGTCACTGTATCGTGTCCACAACACGCGTGGACACGATACGAAATATCAAACACCTACGTGTTTACAGTGTGCACAGTGTTTACAGTGTGTTAGTGTAGTGTTTTGACAGTGGGTTCGTGTCCAGTTTTGGACACGGACACGATACGATTTCGTGCTCAGTAAGTTAGGGTTGTGTCCTACGTGTCTAGGGCTACCCAAAAATATAATTTGTTTTACAAAAACACAACATTGAACCCTAAGTGACATTTCACCAAACACAGTTTTAAACACACAGATACGTGTCCGATACGGACACCAAACCAAATCTAAATCCTACCAAACTTGACACACAGTTCCCTAGTACCTAGATTCATGCAAATATGAAGAGAAAACACAATATTAACTATGTTTATGGACATTTACCTATGAGTGCAAAACTCAAAGAAAACAAGGTTTTGGGGGGGTGTCCTCTTCACTTGGTGATGCCCAAAGCTCCACAAATCCTTGATAGCAGGCCCTAGATAGTATCCTCTAGTGTAGGGGAGTCCAATGCAAGAAACTAGGCTCAATTTGGAGCTAAAATGGTTAAGTGGTGAAGGGTTGAAGTAGAGGGAAAAATCAAGGTTCCAAGTAATGAAAATGGGACTTTTTTGTGAAGGGGTGTACATATATAGGGGGGGTGTTGTTGGCTGCCATGGGGGGGTAGGGGTAGGCTATAGGGCCCTTTTCCACCTTGCAAAGCTTAGCCCCTAAGGCTTTGACTAGGTAGATAGATATTTAGGTTTTTCTAAAATATCTAAAAAGTAATATCTAGATATTTATCAACTAGATATTTACACATAAAGCTAACATCCTCTACTTAGTCTTCTAGGTTAGTGGCTAACCTCTAGATTAGTGCTAAACTAGGTTAGGGACTAACATGACACTAATCAATAATTAAAATAATAATAAAATCACAAAATCACAATTAAAGTCTAGTAAATTACCAAAATACCCTTTAGGCCAAAAAGCCCTAATTTGATGTTCTAAACCTATGGCTAGGCTCACATGATCATGGTTAGTCTCTAGGTTATAAAATCTCTAGGGTTTACACTAGGGTTATACTAACTAAGTCACAAAGTCATAAGTCATGACTTAGAAATTGGTTTAACTTAACTAAAATCACCAGAAAATCATACCATGACTAAAATACCACTAATAAATAATAAAAATAATAAATTTTCAAAAATACTCCAATTTCAGAAAACTGGGTCTTACAAGTCTACCCTCCTTAGAGAAATTTCGTCCTCGAAATTTAGATGGTCGTACTCCTCCTGGGTCAAACCCTCAACAATCAAAGTCAGAGTTACTACTTAGCAGCATACAAGGTCAACAAATAAAATATGGGTAGTAGACCTATACTGGGTCATGTCCAATAAATTGGACTGGCAGGTTTAGGTCAAGGGTGTCCTCAATTTAAATTGGAATCAAAAGTAACTCTATGGGGTAATTTAGGATGAAGTCTTGTGTCAGGAAAGTCGTACTAAGCAATTGAAGTATAAAATGGTGTGCCTTAGTGGGATACTAAGGTCATGGGTGTAGGTTGTCAAGTCTAGGTCATGCCTGTGAAATTGGTTTTGAGAAAACAACCAGTCTTGTGCTCCTAATTTAAAAGTCATGGTAATGTGCCTACGATGATCATAATTAGAGTGGGAATGGTCAATGGCCTAAATTTAAACCAGAAGTTGTGATGCAATAGTAGTACAAGGATAGGTTAAATGGGATAGTCTGTGACTATGGGTATTAGACTAGGTAGGTAAGAAAACAATGAATCAATAGGGTTAAGAGGTTTACCATTCTATGGTTAGAGCTACTCTTCTAAGTCAAAGGTATAGCACATACATCAATTCATTCCTAAAGGATTATATTAACAATTAGAGCTACTCCTACTCCTACTCCTACTCCTAAGTAAGAGATAAAATCAAAAGAACTATCAGGTCAAATTCATCAAAAATAAGAAATAGGTAGGAGCATATGGAATTGGATTTCAAGACAGATATAATGAAACAAGATGGGAATGGATTTGAAAGAACAGAACCTGCAAGTGGCTCCATCCATGTAGAATAATATATGAAAGCGAACCAAAGTGCAATAGGTTGATCAGACCATCATGCACCGGCCCTGATTAGACAATATGTTAGTGGGTACTAGCCCCCAATAAAATATGTCGTGATCAAGCTCGATAAAATATAAGCTTGCAAAACTAAGGCTAAATTAGCAGTAAAGAAGGTCAAAATATAAGGGAGGTAATGATGAATAAGGTTAAATAGTCCAAGATCCCTTAAACATCAAGGAGTGAGGGTGAATTAAAACAAGAGGAAAAGGGTTTTCAATATCGAAGTTCAAAATAAGATTCTCAAGGGTCGTCCCGGAATCTCTCATGAAATCCTAACAGTGATTGGGTATACTCTCATCCTAATACCTTAATTCCTATATTCTATCGCAGGCTCGTAGCAGTATAACTAAGTCGTCGTACTACCACGATATCGCACTAATGCGACTCTCGACTAAAACCTATTCCTTAATTCCTATCGCAGGCATGCTTGGTACAATAACGTAACCAAACAATTTAGTCGACAAACCTGCATGGGCCACCACTAAAAACGTGTCACGACCCGCACCCTGTATAGGGGCACGAGAAGTGGTTATGTCCAGCCTACGCCGCAGTGTCGGCGGTAGTAAGCTGTTCTAGGTTGCTAACTAATCTCATGCAGTGAATATAAAAAGTACTTGTCCAGATATCAGCTCCGAATGGAGGGCAAGTAAAGGGTATGATCTACTTAAACACAGTCTAAGCACGAAAAGATAACACAGAAGTTATACCTAAGGAATTAAAGACAACAACAACTAACTGCTAAAATAATATACCAATATCTCAAACCAACTTAATACAGACTCAATATCTTAACTTTAATACAACAAGCCAAAACATGAAAGCTAAAGTAGTCTACTAGCTAATCTCCTGAATCACTCCTGAGAGTCAGAACCAAAGGTAGCTAATCCCTCGCCAGGTCCATGGGAAGTAGGGCAGGTGTCCACAGGATTATCATCTGTAATATTTTTAACAGGTCTAATCAGGACGGGAACGAGCACAACTCATCAAGAAAAACCCAAGTAAATGACAAAGAACTATAAAGCAGTTATAGACAGTTTTATTGATGAGCATGGCAGTTCTATGCAGGTAATGATGGCATAGAGAAACAGTAAGATACAAGAAAAGAAAGGTAACTAAAACAAGAGAAGAATTATGGCAATGAAGACTGTAATAAAAGCTAACTGAACTAGAATATCATATGTGAGTCCAGACAGTATGATATAAGTCTAATGTAATCCCAGTATAAGTCCAGTCCATATAATCTGATACCAGATAATTTCCAGTACAAGATGAGTCCAACAGTGATCAATGAAACCAGGGTGAGTCCAACTATGATCTAACAGTGTGTTTTAAAATACCGAGGTCGACATGTAAACGGCTGTAGGTATCAGGCACATCTCTCACTGATCAGGCAAGAGATGGTTATGCTTCCAGTAGATTCCAGTTTGGAGATTCCAGATTTGGGGTATGTCTACATGTCTTATTCAATATTTCCCCGCCCAGCAAGTGAATCCAGTACAAGACACAAAAATCGAGATGAGTCCGGCCAAATGATGATTCCAGAAATGATTCCAGAATGATTCCAGTGATTCCAGTAATAGAGATCAGTAAGTAAGGTATGTGTCGCATACATAAATCCAGAAATATCCATACGTGTTGATACAGAGAATCACATAGAACTAACTAGAACTGAAATACAGTAATCGACAAATAAATGAGAGAATTATCAGAGAATGTACTCGCCTGTTACTCTGGAAAGAGTAGTGTAATATCAGATGCCTGTACCAGGGTCACAATGTCCTAAAATAGAGCAATACAGTTATGACATGTCCAAAATGAAGGTAAATGAAATTTACAATGCAATCTATATGAATTCTAAGCCAATCTAAGTCAAAGTCAAACTTGGTCAACTCTACAGTCAATCTAAGTCAAATCAAATCATATTAGGTCACAGGGAATCAAACTAAGTCAAATAGAGTCAAACAAGGTTAAACAAGTCTAATCTAGGTTAAAGTCAACTCCTGGTCAACACTCTAATCAAACTAGTCAAATACTAGTCAACATGATCAATCTGGGTCAAGTCTAAGACAAACTTAGACCAACTAAGGTATTGGTCAAACAAAGACTAGTCAGTCAGGTAATTAGGTTAATCTTGACTAATGGTCAACATCCAGTCAAGCTCTATAAGGCTAACTCACAACCAAACATAGGCTAACCTGTCTTAGGATACCTAAGATACTATACTACAATTACCTATACAAAGTATACCACACATACATACATATAGTACAATACCAACCTTAACCTTATAATCAAGCTAAAACCATAGTCTAACTCAAATCAAGACTCAACTCCTATTATCTCACTTAACCCCATACATATCTTCATCTACATGGGACTACCCATATAACTCAAGTTACAATAATACCCTTATATAGGTCAAAACCCTAACCAACTAGTTTACAGTCTAGGGTTTAGTCAAACCTTAGTCACCAAGTCATTTAGAGTCCATCTAAGTCCATTTTAGGTCAATTAGGTCAAGGTTTGACCTATAGTTGACTTTGGTCAACCTTGGTCAACACTAAAAGTCAAACTGGTCAAACTAGTCCAAGTTAGGTCAAACAATGTTAAACAAGTTAGGGTTAGTCAAACTAGTCATTCTAGGTTAGTTTAAGTCAAAACTAGGTTAAGCTAGTTCAAATTTGACCTAAGGTTGACCTTGGTCAACACTTAGTCAAATTGGGGTCAAACTAGCTAAGTCTTGGTTTACTAGTCAATGAGGGTTAGGCCTAATGGCCATAGGCTAGTATCATAGCCCATAGGTTAGCATTCCTAGGTCAAGGCTATAGGGTTCATAGGTTTACACCTATAATAGGGTCTATACATTATACCTATATATAGGGGTCAATATGTATATACCCATACCCAAATATATATAACCATATATACACACTACAATATATATATATATAACATATATACATACATAATGTATATGTATAATATACCTAATATATATTATATACAATATATATATAGAGAGGGAAATAGAGAGAGAGATGTGAGAGAGAGAAAGAGAGTGAATGAGAGAGAAGGACAGGAAGGGAGAGGGGTTCCTGTTCCTGGAACCAGGAAGCCCAAACACACACACACAATAGCATATATACATGCATAGGTATATATATACATATCTACCCAAATACACAACCATTTTCCCTCAAATTTCATCCACACTCACACATACATATATACTATATATATACATACTAAAATACACCAGTCCAATGTATAAAACATATAAAAATAGGTTTTGAAATCCATTTTCAAAAACTGGAAAATAATCCTAAAACTGGAAAATCAGGACTGTTCACTCGAAACTATGCAAACCCAAATTCTCACACCAACACGAGCCAAGACCCAAATCCCTAGGTTGGTAAAGGTAGGGTAGGGTCCACTCTAGTGTCCTAGGTGCCTGAGACACGACCACGACACGACACAACGTGTCCACGAGTCGAAAATCAAAAACAGGTAAATTCTAGGGTTGGTATCGGCTGATGTTCCTGTGTCTCGTACTCATGACACAGGACACGTGGGATCTCGTGCACCTAGGGGTAGGTTCGCCTAGGGGTCTACTAGGTATCCCAAAACCTAATTCATGTCCAAGTGTGTCCGTGTCCGAGATACGAAGGCATATCAGAGAGGTTTGAAACGCGTGTGCTGTGCCAGTGTACGACCCGTGCGAGTGGATTTTCTCCCTCGACACGACACGTCGTGACACAAGACTTTAGGGGTGTCTTGTCAGACACTGCCCCTAGGTCTGTGCCAAGTGTCACGTGTCCACGTGTCGTATCGTGTCCACACGAGGGGTCTGGTAGCAGGGGAGCTACGCAGGGCCTCGTGCACAAGTGTCGGGGGTTCGTGTGCCTCACACGTGGCACGTGGGGCCACGTGCCCGTGTCAGGTGGTAGGGTAGGTGACTAGGTATGTGTCTGTGTCACTGTATCGTGTCCACAACACACGTGGACACGATACAAAATATCAAACACCTACGTGTTTACAGTGTGCACAGTGTTTACAGTGTGTTAGTGTAGTATTTTGACAGTGGGTTCGTGTCCAGTTTTGGACACGGACACGATACGATTTCGTGCTCAGTAAGTTAGGGTTATGTCCTACGTGTCCAGGGCTACCCAAAAATATAATTTGTTTTACAAAAACACAACATTAAACCCTAAGTGACATTTCACCAAACACAGTTTTAAACACACAGATACGTGTCCGATACGGACACCAAACCAAATCTAAATCCTACCAAACTTGACACACAGTTCCCTAGTACCTAGATGCATGCAAATATGAAGAGAAAACACAATATTAACTATGTTTATGGACATTTACCTATGAGTGCAAAACTCAAAGAAAACAAGGTTTTGGGGGGGTGTCCTCTTCACTTGGTGATGCCCAAAGCTCCACAAATCCTTGATAGCAGGCCCTAGATAGTATCCTCTAGTGTAGGGGAGTCCAATACAAGAAACTAGGCTCAATTTGGAGCTAAAATGGTTAAGTGGTGAAGGGTTGAAGTAGAGGGAAAAATCAAGGTTCCAAGTAATGAAAATGGGACTTTTTTTGTGAAGGGGTGTACATATATAGGGGGGGTGTTGTTGGCTGCCATGGGGGGGGTAGGGGTAGGCTATAGGGCCCCTTTCCACCTTGCAAAGCTTAGCCCCTAAGGCTTTGACTAGGTAGATAGATATTTAGGTTTTTCTAAAATATCTAAAAAGTAATATCTAGATATTTATCAACTAGATATTTACACATAAAGCTAACATCCTCTACTTAGTCTTCTAGGTTAGTGGCTAACCTCTAGATTAGTGCTAAACTAGGTTAGGGACTAACATGACACTAATCAATAATTAAAATAATAATAAAATCACAAAATCACAATTAAAGTCTAGTAAATTACCAAAATACCCTTTAGGCCAAAAAGCCCTAATTTGATGTTCTAAACCTATGGCTAGGCTCACATGATCATGGTTAGTCTCTAGGTTATGAAATCTCTAGGGTTTACACTAGGGTTATACTAACTAAGTCACAAAGTCATAAGTCATGACTTAGAAATTGGTTTAACTTAACTAAAATCACCAGAAAATCATACCATGACTAAAATACCACTAATAAATAATAAAAATAATAAATTTTCAAAAATACTCCAATTTCAGAAAACTGGGTCTTACAATGTGTTGTGTTGTATTTGCGGACATATACATCCTCTACAGCTTCTTTGTGATCGGCAAAAATTGTATGTACTTGTAGAGATGCAACCTTGCTTGGGCAGTTGATTTTTCTTTGTCCCGAATCGGCTTGTACCGGTCTTCGTGACAGAAAATGCATATGTATTTATCATTGTTCTCCTTGTAGTACAACATGCAACCGTTTTGACAATAATCTATTTTTTGTAGCCTAATCTGAGTTTTCGCATCATCATCTTCAACTTGTAAAAGTTTCTGGCATGTCCTTCGGTACTTTTGGCAATAACTCTCTAACAAACTGAATTATTCGGTCGTAGCATTCTTGTGGTAAGGCAAAATTTGACTTGAGGTTCAACAGCCATATCACCACCGACATGACAGAATGAGAATCACAACCCAGGTATAATGGAGTATTGGCAAGCTTGAACATATCATAGAACTCCATTGCATCAGGATAAGGATCCTACGGATCAAAATTTGGACTTGTCGCATCAAATACCAACTCACTTGCCAAGTTTTGTTGTCGATATTCGAAGTGATCTCCAAGAGTGGACTCTTCCACCTCCGTATTAAAGGCGGACTAATATTGCGAAACCAAATGTTCTCCTTTAGCCGTCTACTTTTTGTAATTCGGTACAAAACCCTTCTTGTAGAGGTGTTTTATCATGAAATCCACCTTTGAATGGTATGTTATTACATTTGACACAAGGGCACTTTATGAGCCTCCCATCCATGAAATATGGTTGGCTACTGGCATATCTAAGAAATTCCTTGACGTCCGCATTGAAATCATCCATTAAACCAATCATGCTCTCATGTTGCCAATTGTACATCCATGAACATTCAACTAAGTATTAACTTTTTTTAACCAATTATGCACGTACGTACCATATATATTTAAATAGTATTAATTAAATACAAGAATCAAAAGTAAATTGTGCATACTCTAAGAATGGTGTCATAGGTATCTATGGACCTTCGTGTTATGTTCCCAATTCTGAATCAACTCTGAAGGCTTGACCAAATTACCATTGGACCTTCGTGTTATGTACAAATTGACCCTACTCTAAGAATGGTGTCATAGGTATCTTCGGCATCGTAGAAGCTATTACTAAATATAATCATGAATATACTTGACCTCTAGGAAGATTTATGGCTTTCAAATCCTACTTATTGACTTTTGCTAAGTAATAGACTTGCAAATTCATTATAGGTTAAATTGGTGCTAACCATATTGATTTATGGATGATGAATAAATCGATACCTATACGGATTTTGGAACATAACCTATTCATTTCTGATATTTTAGGATACACTCAAGCATGTGTCTTAATAATTACAAATGCCTAAGGATACACATATCAATGAAAATAAAGTTCTTCTAAGTGTCGTAATACTCGTGTCCTAATATTCAATTTTTGTGTCCTGATACCCATGTCAATGTGTCTGCATATTATTTTTGATACGTATGTCCATGCAATAACACTATAATATATATATATATATATATATATATATATATATATATATATATATATATATATATATATAACCTAATTGTTGAACTAATACAAAATATACCTAATTGATCATAATAAATTGACAAACATGAACAAATTTAACGAACATGAGCAAAATTGAAGTAGAGGAGAGGAAGAGGACTTGCCTAATCTCCTCAGAAGATGATGGTGGTGGTGTTAGGGTTGGGTGTGGTGGTGGTGACAAAGGAAAAGGAGGAAGGGGTTGCCAGAGACGGAGGAGGACAAGGAGTAGGAGGAGGAGGAGAAGGAGGTCGCCAGAGACGAAGGAGGAGAAGGGGGTCGGGTTCGCCGGAGCAAGGGAGAGGGGGTCGGATCGCCCGCCGCAGGAGGATGAGCGGATGTCTGGGGTCATCGTAGGAGGGGGGTCGACGGTCACTGGAGGTGGAGGAGGAGGAGGAGAGGGGATCGGGGGTCGGGGTCAGGGAGGAGAAAGGGTTTGGGAAGAAAATATTTTTGGATTAAATTTTGAGAATGAGAAGGAAAGGCCATTGTTCAATTTTATTCGAAGCCAGCGACGAAAATGGTCCATCACTAACACATCGCTAGGTTGTTAGCAATATTGGACTAGTGATATACTCATCAACGTAAATTTATAATGTATTTTACATAAATTTTCGGCCACTAGTCAGTCTCTAGTCCATCGCTATATAGCGATTGTTTCATATTCGTCGCTATTCGCTAATTAATTGTATTTTTTTTTATTAAACTTATGGCTTTTAAAGGACGTTTTAATTTATCATCATTGAAATTCTATTAAACCTTTGGCTTTTGGGTTAGGGCCTATACATATGATTGTTGTTTTGGTTGCGCATGCACATAGTAGAACAAGTCCAACATCTGCATCTCTCCAAAATTAGTGACACTTTCCTCCTACAAAATTTTCTAAGTTGTTACATTCCTTCCTCTGGGCAAAACTACGTTATGGTCGTTTCTTCTGAAACTGTATGCAGTAACGAGAAGCGGATAGCAAAAAAAATTTATCTCTAGGAGAATTCGAGAAAATAAAAACTGCATGTAGACATTGAATAATCTCTTAAGACAATATTTTGTACAGGATTTTATTTTGTTACTGTAAAATAAAAAAGAAAACCATAACAATTGCAATTTTCATCAACTTACAAAACCAACTTAACTCAAAAGTAAATACATAGGAACTAATTCCTAAAGCAAACCAAAAATAAATTGGTCCATTTTATTTTTTCGACAAGGAATATTATTTTCCGTGTTTTTTTTCCTCCTTTGTCTTGTTGGT
>JANAVB010022397.1:9303790-9372495 GCA_029216955.1 Iris pallida
CCTATTCTTCTTCTTCCTCCTCCTCTCTCTTTGTATTTTATGCTTAGACAATGTACAAATGTACTGTAAGTAAATCTAGAATTAATGTGGAAGAGTATAATTTGACTACAACAAGAAAAGGACTGTGAGGAGGAGGAACCTTTCTTCTAAGTATATATTTTTTTATGAGCGGATTACTTTTTCTACTAAGAACTGTTTGTGGTATAGCTATACTACTATGTAATAACGAAAGTTTAAAATTTTATGTAAAAAAATACTATGAATATGTCTTTATATGTTTTATATTTAGGTTTAATTTTAACTTGCTACCCTCAACTATTAAAAATTTTAATATGATACTCTAAACTTTGATGTACATCAAGTTACACACACACACACACATTCACCCATCTCCGCTAGCTGCACACTCCCACTCCCATACCCCCACACTCCCACCCCCATACCTCCTACCCCGCCCCTACTGCCCCCCCCCCCCCCCCCTTCCCTTCTAGAGCTGTCAAGTGGGTCGGGTCGGGTCGGACCGATACAAAAATTGGGTGGGCCGGACCGGGCCGGACCTCTTGGGCCTATGAACTGTAGCGGGCCGGGCTGGGCCAAGGGTTGAAAATCTCGGCCCAGTTCGGAACGTGACTCACGGCACAGTGGGCTTCGGGTCGGATTGGGCCGGGCCGAGCTGGGCCGTGCCGGGTCTCTTGAAATCATTACATACTCGGTTCTTCTGAACAAAATTTGTGGACCTAAAAAAGTTTCATAATTGATTTGATAAAGTTCTTTTCCAAGGCTTTCAAATTGACATCTAATAATATGCCATTTTATAGCAGAAGATTCAGATCAAGGTGCTAGATCACACAGCTAATAATATGAAAATGCTTCTTCACATGAAGACTGCAATGAGATTAACAAATTTTCCAAATAAAAGTAGTGCAAAGAAAATAGCCAAAAATATATTCCACAATGCTGTGGCATTTGAGTTATAACTAGACTGCTAATGTGATTCAGTAACAATAACACTATAACAGGTTTTAAAGAATATATATTGCTACCCAGAACCCAATAACACTATAACAGGTGGGCCGGGCCGGGCTTTGGGTCGGACCGTGCTTGAGCTTCAGGTCGTGTCGGGCCGGGCCTATCTTATGGGCTGTGGCCCGGCACATGGGCCAAATTTCGGGCCGCCCCGACCCAATTGACAGGTCTACCCCCTCCTCAGCGCCCCCCCCCCCCCCCCCGGTTGCCCTCTTCCGTTGTTGTTGCCGCCGTTGCTGCCTCCGCTTCATGCGCGCTGGGAGAGAGGAGAGGGGACGTGGTGGTGCAGCCGGGGGGTGGGGAGGGATTGTATCTTGTTTCCGGTTGAGCGGTCAAAGGAAGTGACAATGGTGTTGTTAATTTAGTCCGATATTTGGTAGGAGGTGGAATCATGAGATGTAGATAATTGAGTTTGGTTCAGACCTTATATGAAAATTCTCTTTTAAGACATATGAGCACTACAAATATACATGTAATTACCGACGGATATATTCGTTGCTAATGCAGTAATTCCGTCGGTAATAAAGTATACCGACGAATATAAGCCGTCGTTAGGCTCGAGCCCATTCAATACCCCACCTCATGGGCCAACTCCAATTCGGGTCACACCGCATTCCCAACTAGTGATATCAGAGCCCATAGTCACGGGGTGGGAGAGGTGTTGGGTGGAGATAATTTCATTCTTTTATTTGTTAGTTGTAATTCAAACACATATCTATACTAATTAAAATTATTCATTAAATTTATCATAACATTTATGTAATTATATATAGAATTTTTTTTCAGAAATTTTACTGTACCAATAAAATTTTATATAAAATTAACGAAAACGATTAAAGTTTTCGAAATTTAGAGTCAAAGATAGCATCCGACATTGCGTGTGTCGGAAAATTGGTCAAGCCCAATTTCCGACACACCGTTTGTCGGAAATTTGACTTGTCAAATTTCCGACAAACCGTGTGTCGAAAATTTGGCTTGACCAAAATTTCCGACACACGTGATGTCGGAATTGTGGTGGCGGTGGTTTTTCTTAGGCTGGTTCGGTTTTTTTTGGCCTGGGTTGGTTCACAGTCGAAATTATTGGGGGTGTTGGTGGTTGGGAGTAAAGTAGATCTCAGTAGTAAGAAGTAGAGAACAGAGAAGAAGTAAGAAGGAGAAGTGAGAAGAAGAAGTCAGCAGAAGAAGAAGTCAGCAGAAGAAGAAGAAGTGAGAAGAAGAAGAAGAAGGCAGAAGAAGAAGAAGAAGTCTTGGTTAGTAAATAATCTAGCATTTTATATTATTATTTTGTTAGTATTTTATATTATGATACTTTTACCATTTTATATTAACTCTAATGATGACATCTAACCTAAGACAAATCTAAACCTAATTTAGATCACAATCATGACCATTAAGACTAATCTAGACCACAATCATGACCCTTAAGACTAATCTACATTCCAATCCTAACCCTTCAGACTAATCTACACCTATTTTAGACCCTAATTCTAACCCTTTAGACTAATCTACATCTAATCTAGATCTCAACCCTAACCTAAGCTAAATCTTTAACCTAACATTAACCCTAACCTAATCGAAACCAATTTCCTAAGCTAAATCTTAACTTTAACCCTTTGACAACCATCTCCCTAACCCGTAACAAAACCCTAACCTAACATTAACCTTAACCCTAACCCGTAAACTAAACCATTAACCTTATCCAAACCATTTTCCTAATCCTAACCCTAATCTCAACCCGAACTTAACCCTAACATAATCCAAATCCTAACCATATATAAACCGAAACTCTAATCTCAACCCGAACTTAACCCTAACATTAACCTTGACAACCATATTTTTACAGATGGCTAGCCAAAACGACGGTTGTATACCGGGGGGACCAACTACAGATTTGATTAAGCAGCAACGTGAGTCGCACATATGTAGTCTGATATTTTCTGGAGAGGTTGTGAAGTGAATGAGAGAGATTGTGGTGAAGTGAATGAGAGAGCTGCTGTGAATTGGTTTGATACTTATAGATGGTGGTAGTTCAATATAGCCGTTGGAATTATAACGTTACAATTGTAACGTTATGAATTGTAACGTTAGAAACCAAGATAACCCATCTCAACCCAAAAAAAAAAAATCAAACCCACCCAACCCAACTCCAACTCCAACAAAAGATAATCAAGCAAAAAAAAACCAAAGCCAACCCAACCAAAAAAAAAATAAATAAAAACCAAACCCAAACTAACCCCCAACAAAAAAAACCAACCCAACCCAAAAAAATAAATAAAAACCAAACCCAAACTAACCCCCAACCCACCCAACCGTAACCACCCAATTTCCGCCAAACTCATTGTCGGAATTTGAGCTTATGCTCATATTCCGACAGTCTGTGTGTCGGATTTTCAACATGTCTATTTTCCGACATACAATCTGTCGGATTTTATTGTTTGACCCAATTTCCTAAACTATTATCGTTTAAACAAATATTATTAAAAATATTATCGCTACAGTAAATTTTCTGATTTTTTTTTAAAGGATTGTCTTCTGCTTTTTCCAAGTAGCCTTGGATAATTGTAATTTCTTTGTCCATTGCTTAGTAAATTTATTCCATAACTATAAAATTAATATTGGATGTAATAAAATATCTATTAGTTCTTGCATGTATATATCTTGTATGCTTAATGTCTTTATCTTGTCATCCAGTCTCGATCGAGTCTAGATATATACTTCCTTGTATGACTATGCTTGTTCTACTTCTAAATGTCTTATCTATATATCGTTACCTATAGTAGTTCTCATAGAGTTAAATGGAAGAAACTCTGTTATAGCCTACCTCGACATTTTTGGAAGAATGCCATCTGTTGTCGATGTCGATTTCGTAAACAAGCTTCCATAATAAATACAAGTATCTAGTTAGGATGACCAGTAACTACCATATTCTCGAGTCATTGTACAATGACGTAATGGGAAAAAAAAGGGATAAAGAGGGGTGACAATTGCCGATTAGATTCTCTTGTAGCTTTAAACAAGATTAACATGACTGGTCTTTTGGTTGCTCTTGTTCTCTTGCCAAAACTAGTTCTATCTTTTCTTTTCCTTTTTTTATTCTTCGACTTTTATCCGACTTATTAGTATGTATTCGTACTTACATTTCACTTTTTGTGTTTATTAAACTTACATCCAATTTTTTTGTCACAAAATTTTTTTTCGTAAGAAAACGAATATTTTTCGTGTCAAAAAATTGGAATATAAATCTAATAAACAAAAAAAACGGAATATAAGTAAAAATTCATATTAATAAGTAGGACGAAAGTGAAAAGTGTATTTTTTTTTTTTTTGCTCGGCAGCAGTGTGAGATATCTGTTGCTGCATCAACTCGCATAATTTGGAGGATCCCTGATAGTTTATGTACTAATATGAGACCAAATGCAAGATGCATAATCAACACTATTTCATGTCTCGAGTTTTGTAAATCTGAAATTATTTGGCTCCGATGCTCTGCTACTCAAGTATCTTGACCATGGCACAGAACAGGTTATTGAGAAACAAAGATGAATGTTTGAAGATGCAAACAAGAGAGAATCACATAAGAAGAACCCAAACAATATGATATTGCACACAACAGTATTATCAGTTAACTTTAGGTCATTAGAAACATGGAGAACAGAAACTTGAAAGGAACAAAAAAAAAAAAACCATTACATCTTCTTTTGTACTAGAATCCCAAGTATTACATATATAGCTTCATACCATGTTCCTATGACTATAACTATTACAACATTAGCCAGGAATCACCAATACATTCATTCCCCAACCAAACAAAGTGATCAGATACTGTAATTTTGCCAGCAAATCCGAGCCTCGCCTAGCTATATTACTGAGAGCAGTCAGTAGTAGAAGGAAGGAGCACAACCCATCTTCCATAAAACCAAGTTACCTATGGTCCACACCTAAACTGGATGCAAACTGCTGCATCATATTAAGACTGAACAACAGTCAGCATGCAGAAGAAGAAGAAAATCTTGTTTCTTCTTCCAGAAACCCAATATCACCATATAATCCTTGAGCTCCTCCTCATGAATCAAAATCATTCCCCAGAGTTGTCGAGAACCCAAGTCCTTAGGAAGTAGCAACAATAACTCGGTTGTACCAACTCTGAGCAAAATGTAAAGCTTTATATATATATATATATATATATATATATAGAAGTTAATAAAGTTTTAACTGTAACAACTGCTAGCAATGGGAGATAACAAAGCCTTTGATTTCCTCCATGACCTCATAGAAGTGTTCAGTGTTTGGCAAGAAGTAGAATCCAACTGTCGCCTTCTCCCGATACACGAGCTTCACGTCCTGCCCGGCCTTCTTTAACCCTTCTGCGTAAGCCAACTGCCAATCTGACAGCAAATCCAAGCCTGCCACCACGACGAGACTCTTTGGGAACTTCATACCTTCGAGCTTAACCCCGTTCGGTCCAAACGGGTTACAAGCCGCATGGTCCCTATCTGCCCCTTCCGGTAGGAAAGCCTTCCAGTACCAATCCCGGTCCTGAATTGTCACAAAGTACTTCCCATCAAACTTCCTTTCCGATTCCGTCCTCTCGTTCCCACCAAACATCGGGTTGAGAAGAATGTTCCCTGATGTCTCGATTCCTTCCTCGACTGCCCTCAATGCGACATTGTGCGCAATGTTCCCGCCTGAACTGTCTCCGACTAGAAATATGCGCGGGACAGAATCCTTGTTGCATCGGAGCCAGGATTCGTTGGAGGCCCATTTCAGCGCCGCCCAGCCGTCCTCGTAAGCGGACGGATACCGGTGCTCGGGGGATCGACGATAGTTGACGGAGACCACGACCGATGGGCCAAAGAGGCCGACGAGGCGGCGACAAAGGGAGTCGTAGATGGCGCTGTTGGAGGAGGAGTGGGCGAAGCTGCCGCCATGGAAGAAGATGATCACGGGGAACGGGGACGATGACGAAGGGGGTACGCGGAGGTCCACGAAGGACGGGGACTCCGGGGAGGGGCGGTAGATGCGGGCGAGGAGGTTGGTGGGGCGGTCGAGGAGGATGTCGTAGGAGAGAACCCCATTGACGGGGGAGGCATTGGCGGGAACCTTGCGGTCGAGGAACTCTGCCAGGTGGCGGTCGAAGGTGCCATCAGGGCGGCGGAGCATGTTGTAGGCCACCTTGAAGTTGGAGATCAAGACCCATGTGTTGAGGGGAACCACCATCTATACAAGGAAAATATTAGTGCTTTAATAGAGATTGCAACTTTTTTACAATTTCTATGGCTATTTGTGAGGGATTTCAATAAAAATTAACCTTTTACAATTTCTATGGCTATTTGTGAGGAAGATTGCAACTTTTTACAATTTCCCACCAAATGCCATTACAATTTTGTTTTTGTTTTTGTTTTTCATGCCATATTGGAGATTAATGAACAGATGAAATGGACAAAAAGAAAATATTAATTAGAGCAGAAATAGCTGGATTTCTATTGATATTTGTTAGGGATTTCAATAAAGATTGGAACTTTTGCAATTTTTCATCAAATGCTATTGAAATTTTTATTTGGGTTGCTTTTTTCTGTACTATTGGAGATTAAGTGACAGGAAAATGACAAAAAAAATCTTTAATTAGGATTTCTTGCCATTTTCTTCCATTATTTTCCTCTTTAAAACCAAACTATCAATTGAAGTAAACAAAACCCTAAATTACAAATTGGGGAGGTCAGATTCAAATCACACCCAATACTTCCCAAACCCACAAGATAACAAAAAAAAAAATCACAAAACCCCAATACCAAAATTAAACTCAAATTTCTTCAAAAAATAAAAAGAAAAATAAAGTACCTTCGATTCGTTAGCGTTAACCTCGTTGCTTCCAGCCATGGGGGCAGAGGAAATAAGAAACCCTTTGCTTTTGCTCACAGAGAAGGAGAAGGAGAAGAAAAACAAGAAGAAGGAGAAGACGGAATGGGAAGGAAAATATCAAACAAAATCAATAAAGTTCCCTCCTTTCTTCATCAGCAACAGAAACCCAGTAGCCCAGTCAAAATCGTAGCTTTCTTCCCAGAAAATCCAGTAAAAATCAAAGGTTTCCTTCCAGAAACCCACTAAAGATCAAGGCTTTCTTCACAGAAACCAACTAAAAAACAAAGCTTCCTTCCCAGAAAACCACTAAAACCGAAGCTTTCTCCCCACAAACCCACTCAAGATCGAAGCTTTCTCCACCGAAACCACTCAAACTCAACACAAGAGAAATGAACAGAGAGGAAGAAGTAGTGTTATGGAGAGAGAGAGAGAGCACGCAATTTAGAAGGGGAAGAGAGAGAGAGAGAGCAGTGATGGAATAGAGAGAGAGACGACAAAAAGGGGCGGCTTCAAATAACCCATAAATAAAATGAAAAGAAAACAAAGACACACACTCTTTTGCGTGGGGCCCACCCGGAAAATCCAGCTGCATATTTTTAGCAATTTTCATGAAATGGAAATTCTTCGGAAAGGGGGTGGTGCGAAAATGTGGTTGAGGTCCCTCTCTTACTTGGATTTTAGAATCTTGTCCGATTTTGACCATCTGGCTGACTGAACTTGCCAAACGGCTCTTACTAGTGGTCCAAAGTTATATTTTGCCCGTGATTGTTTTGGTATTTTTAACACATGTTTTATGTTTCTTTCTTTTTCTTCTTTCTTTCTTTTATTTAAGGAATGGGAGTAACTGCTTGAATAAATAAATATGTACTTAACGATTGGCATGCTGACAACAAGTTTCAGGAGCATAAAAAATGATGATTATTTATTTCCTCATAAATAGTTGCTAGCAGCATATGCTGATCTAATGATCTCTTTAGCAAAACTTTTTCTATGCAAAAATCAGAGGTAATTAGAGTTTAGACACTGGATTTTATACAGCTTAAAATTTAAGCCATATTATGTCCATTTAAAAAAATTTAGGTCCTGAATTTTTTTACAATCTTTTTTATTATACCTTCTATTTTATATAAAAAAATTTATTCTCATGCATTGGAAGAAGGGCATAACGAAAAAAAGAAATATTTAGAGTCCAAACTCTTCAATTGGACATGTAGGGCTTAAACATTAAGTTGGTATAAAACTCAGGGTCTAAACACTAATTAGTCCTAAAAATTAGGACTAATTAGTGTTTAGACCCTGGGTTTTATACCAACTTAGAGTTTAAGCCATAACATGTTCAATTGGAGAGTTTGGACCCTAAATATTTCTATTTTTTTTCCATTATACCCTTCCTCCCAATGCACGAGAATAATTTTTTTTTAGAGTTATTTGTATTACCCTCCCCCAATTGCTAATCATATCTCTACTTTTTTCCATTTTTATTTTAATTAGTGTTACCTCTCAATCCTTCGGATAAAGTGCAAACAAATCCTCTTTAGATTTGTTTTTTTACATTTAAAGGCCCATTGTTTTAAAAAAAATCCTCATATTTTTATTTTTGCTCAGTTTGCACCCTGTCGTTAACAGCCGTTAAAATACGTCTAAAAATATGATTTTATCCCTCCTCCACTCTCTTTCTCCTCTCTCTCTCTCTCCGGTGGTGAGGGCGGATCAAGTGGGGTCGACCAGAGGAGAGGGGAGGATGGTCGGCCAGCGGAGGGAGGATGGGGCGGGTCGAGCACGCACTACAAGAAAAGTAACTTTTTACGACATTAAATTTAGGACGTGCATAAAATGTATGCCGTAAATAGTTAACTCACGGCATACATTTTAATGAATGCCATAAAAGGTTAAGAGTGTGACAATTATATCAATTTATGGCGTGCATTACAATGCCTTATATAACTATACCAATTATACGGCGTGTAGTGAATGCCCTAAATTTTTTCAACCCAAAAAAAATGGAATGCGCCTCTTATTTTGGTTTCCCGCGTATCAATATTCCCGACCAGACACCTCTCTCTCTCTCTCCCGCAGAAACCCCAAATAAATTTGGAACGTGCCTCTCTCTCTCGCTCTCTCTCCCGCAAGTTCCCTCACAGGTACTCTTTCTCTTTCCCGCTCTCTCTCTCTCTCTCTTTAGCAGGTTCTCTTTCTCTCTCCCTCCGCTCTCTCCCACGGATGGTAGGTTCTCTTTGTCTCTCTGGTTTCTCTCTCCTATCTATCTCTACAGACATCCCTTTCTTCCGTCTTTTTTCCCTCTAATTTTTCCCTTTATATTTAGGGTTTGTCCCCTTAAATCTGATTATTAGGGTTTTGGCATGTACCAATTTCAGGACCAACGGCTGCCAATCGACTCCGATTCCAGTGGGTACAATTTTTTTCCCCCAATTTTTAAGTAAGAAATTTGATTTTAGTTTGAGATACAAGTTTTTTGATTAATTTGATTTTCATTGTTATTAGTTTTATTTTGATTTATTTTGAGCTTCCGACTGCAGTTTTCATACGCTGGATCCAAATATTAGAGGTTGAATCGAAATATTTGGATAATTTAGTCTTTATTTGTTCATCAATATCATTGATATATTGTCCCTCATATTGTACCTAATTGCTTGTCAGTGTCGATGAACCTCTGCTTATCAATTTTAGTAAAAGCTGATACTATCAATTTGCCTTGTCATACTATCAGTTTCTAATTTCTATAAATTATAAAGAGACAAAAAAAATTCAATAACAAGTAAAAAATGATATGGTGTTTGTTTTTACTATCAGTTTTTACTTCTAAAAGTATCAGTTGTTTACTTCTGATACAAACAAGTCAAAATTCACTTGTTAGTTAAAATAATAAGGGGATATTCCTCTTAGTCAAAAGTCACTTGTTACTTACTATCAGTTTTTACTTCTAAATGTATCAGTTGTTTACGTACGATCTTGCCTTGGTCATGAGAACAAATTCGTCTCTTGTGCAACTGCATACAGGGTTGCATTACTGTACCAAAATATAGTTAAGGATGATTACTAGTGATTCATTGATTCTACTTATTTATCTATATCTGACATTGTTTGTTGGGTGGCATTTGTCATTAGAAAACTGGTAGACTATCATCAATCTCCCTTTTCACATACGTAGAAGTTATTTTACTTATTTTCCAATATGTGCAAGGCATAACCAGGGTTTTCTAAACTGAAGCAATGTAGCAGTATTATATCCAAGTAATCACCATTTCAACTTCTTGAGAGTGATATGCACGTTGACATTGCTTTTTCATTTATCAAAACAAGCAATTCTTTGAGAACTGACGAGTTACATTTTCTTGAGAGTTGATGTTCATGGTCAATCATATTTCTGACCTCAGTAGGTTAATACGTTCGTATTGAAGTTGTTAAGACAGAGTGTCTAAACCTTTCCACCTACGAAGGAAAGTAGCCCCTCATATGTAGATACCAGAGTTTCTACCTAGACAATAACACAGACTATTGCAAATGGTCCAACATTACACTTGCATGAGTGGCTCCTCATATGCATCTTTGCAACCTCTTCAAATTCACCTAAAGGGCTCGTGGAAGACTTGTAGTCATGCCTCGAGACTATTTGCTAGAAAAGGAAAAATCTCTGGAGATTGTATCTGATGCTCTTTACAAAGTTGACTGCCCTACAGATAAGCTAAAGATTGATCTTGCATTGGAACTCATTGTAATAGCTAAATTAGCTAAATAAAGTCTAAACATTATTAAGACTTTATATGAGGTTTATAAAAACCAAGAAGTTTTAATGTGAAGCAGGTAGGAGCAACTGCAGCAGGGCGGGTAGGTACTGCAGGTAATGTGTAGGTACTACAGGTAATGTGCAACAGTTTTGGTTGCATCGACTATAGCAGGGAGGCGTGTAGGTACTGCAGGTAATGTGTATGTGTGTGTGTTTTGCGGGTGGGTATGAGGAGCCATAGTACAAGGATTTGTATGATTTTCCTTCCCTCCATGATATTCGTTTCTTGCATGTGCGTGCGTTTCTGCAAGAAGCAAGGAGAGAAATATAAGAATAGAGGAAGAAGGAAACAAGAAGTGAATATAGAACTCCTGCAGGGTCAGGGGATGTTGCTGGTGAGCAGTGCATGGATGTTCCTAGTTTCGATGTGAGTAGAAAATATCTCACAAGAAGACCAAAACTGAGGAAGAAGTTAATCTTGGCTTGGCTTCATCTTGCAGTAGCTACTAGCAGGCATGTATGTACATACAAATGAAGAATTTGAGGAGAATTTTTTTGACATTTGAACTTCAATCTGTTGAATTGCTAAAAAAGATCACATGTCGGACTTCCTATGGGTTTATTTTTCTATCACATGTTATCTGGTGGCAAAATTATTGTAGGTGAGTTATTCAAACAACAGAGGCTCAAAACTTTCTTGTCTATACCAACAGGTACCAATGGAAGGGAATCATCACCGGTTTGGAATGTTATAGGTGTGTAGACCATCACCATATTTCCAGTGCAGGTTAGTTGCTCATGCTCACCAATTTGCCAACTTTGTTTGATATATATATCTGCATGAATAACTAAATATTGGTACTGTAATCTTAACATTATGTTACTACTGTTCACTTGATTAAGAGAGATGGACAAGTGTGATGAATTTTACACAGCCCATGTTAGTTCTATGAGCCATGACACGTGAATGACTTGATCCCATACTAATTAGCTAGGCTGGTGGGCACCTAATGCAGATTAAACTTGATTTGATATGTGATCAGAAGATTGTGGATTGTACAATATGGACTAGTTAATCTTTCAGCGAGATGCAAGAACATTGCAACTTTCAAACCTTAGTGATCAGAAGACAAAAAGTTTCACTTTTTGAAGTTTTAAGCTCAAGCTAACATTCTGTGTTCCCTTATGAGCAGCTTTTGAATCATAGAAGGCCCAGAGAGTTCCAGATTTTGTGAAGATGTAGTTGCAAGAAATTCAAGACATATTAGAAGTCAACACAACAAAATTTTCCTCATGAAGAGGTGAAACAATGTCATGAAAACTTTTAATTTTCTTTTGACTTTTGTTTACTGTCTAGTTTGCAAGTTTCGGTTAGGCGACTGCGAGGACAACAACGCATAAAGAATACAGAATTTATTAATGAGAGCAGCGAGGAAAATGATTTGCCTAACGTGCCATCTACTGTTCCTTTCCTTCCTTATATGGTGATTGTCTGATGTTAATTTGTTTTATCCAATGCTTTTACTCATATAATTTGGGTTATAGTAACTAAATGATCGGGCAATTTCCTTTGGTCAAAAAGAAAAAATTTAATAATTTTCTTTTAGGAATTGTTTTGCTGGTGTACAAGCTTTATGGACACGGAACACTCGAAGTTTATGTTAGAAAGGGAATTACTTTTCTTTTCATGTCTTCCAACTGAAATATATTTTTGATCTTCTTTTTGACCAATTTTTTAAATTTTATTGGACATAGCAACACATACAATTTCTTTCTGTATTTTCTTCTACAAAGGGACTCATGCGTTACAGCCTTGGTTCTATTACTCTTTGTTCACTGGTTGTATTCATTATTGAATTTCAGTGATTTATATTAGTCCTCCACCGCAAGTTGAGAAGTGCTGATGTTACACATTCAAGTCGGATGGGGAGACTGACATCCGCATCGTCACAATGATGCCTTGGATGCATTGATTGGACTCTAAGGTCTGTAAATCGGAATGAATATATCATGGTAACATTTTGATCTTATTTCATTTAGCTTTTAATCTGGCATCCATTAATCTGATATTTTATTTCTAGATTAAGACATGCTACTCTAATTCTAAACCAGACATGCTACTTTTAGTTAATAACTCTTAAAAGTAACTCGAATTACAGGCTATTCTTGGCGATAGAATTGAAGTACCACCCTTATCCGGGAAAACTCAAGTAAAGGTACTGACTTTTGCCTTTCCATTGAGTTGAACCTTATCCGGGAAAATTTATTGTATCTTTTGTACTCGGAGTTCAAGAAAAGTAAATCGTATATATTAAAACGTGTTTTTATAAGCAATATATAACCAAGTTAGACTGCATCAATTGAAATAACAAGGAAGAGATGGCAATTGACAAGGCTGAGCTAGAGCCTCATGAGTTTGTAGAGAAAATGCACAATCAGTAAAAATTGCAAGAAAAGGTATATTTTGTTACATCCTTATCTATGACATAGTTTCTATTAGGTTAGTATTTGTTTGTAACTACATACATCAACTGGAAATGCTAACATATATATGTAAGTTTCACCAAGAGGACCAATCTGTCATACCTTTTTTGTTCTAGTAATATGTGATCTGCTATGGAGCTTATTTCTGAAACGAGAGATCTCCACAAGAACATTTACACATTCAACATGTGGATCTCAACTTAATTTAATTTGCTTGACTAGTGCTGCCATGATTAGATGAAGAAAGTAAAGTATTAAATTGTTTGTGTCATGAAGTTCTAGTCCTTGCCTCCAAGGAGTAGCCCTCCAAACTTTTCAAGGTCTAAGAGTATAGAAAATGACTCGGTTTGTATTGGGTATATATTAAGGCCATTAGGGATGTAAGAGGATCAGAGGTTGAAAGCTCTGCGTCATCCAAGAATATTTTCCTCCACATCTGCCTCCAACTCCAGCTCGGTGGAGAAATATTGGCTCCACCTCCATTAGACAATTAAAGTACCCGCCTCTGCCACTGATAATTTTCCTATTGTAAATTAGTGTAGCTGACAACTGATAGCTATCAAGATGTGTATGTTCTCTACTGGATACTGGACTGCAGGTAATCATATCTCAACGCATGTTTGCAGCATACCTTAATCATTTTGTTCTACTGTTTTATCCTTTGTATTTTGGGGATTTCATTAGTTCCTTAACATGTTCAGTTTTGGGTTTACTTTCGGCAGAACTTTTGCGTACTTCCAATATTTCCATTAATGATATTTTTTTCTTAATTAATTAGATTTCATTGTATACTTCTATTCATTCTACTCAGTCGATTTAAGTTTCTATAGATTTTCTTGCATCTTGTGGAAACTTGGTATGTTGTTGAATTTTATAAACAAATATGATAAAATGTGAAAACATAAGCCTACATTGTATGGTTGATCTTATATTTACATGCCTTGGCTAATAATATAATCTTACTTTCAGATAATCAGTAATAGAGTATAAACAAATATGATAAAATGCTTGAAGGAAGCAAGTTCATTACTACTGAAAGTCTGAAACTGCTATCTTGAGTAGCATAGAAACTCCACCATCAAGGTGGTGTTGTGAGAGAGCAGTTTTTGCTAATGTCCATATTGAGCTCTCCAGTAAATAGAAGAATTTGACTTAAACAATACTTAGACATTTAGGAAAAAGTAGCAAGTGATAAATCTACATTTATAGTGGCATTTGAATGTTGTGCACATTGATTTATTGCCCTTTCTCTAAACATTTTGTTAACACTTATCGAAACTTTCAGATTGAAGGTGCAGCTTCAGAAGGTAACAAAAGTTTATGCAATTGAGATTACTACTCTCACTTGCCAGGTAAATTATTTAGGAAATCCAGCTTGCCTTAAATGTTAATTATAGGTTTGACTCCTATGCAGGAAATGGTAAAGATTTGTTTTTCCAATTGGATCGTGTACTGAACTGTTACGTAAATCCAACAGGAGATAGAATGTGAATATTACAGGAGATAGAATGTGAATATTTCCATTATAGATTTTGTTGCATCTGCTAAAACAAAAGATGCACCAAATTTGGAATTTCACTCGATGAATCAAATAGACAGTATTCAACAGATCCTAGCAAACAATTATTCTAATATTACTTTTTTCGGTGACTTTCAAGCTTAATCTACTTCTCATATTATTTTTTAGTCAAACTTGTTATATTTGTGGTTGGCAGATTACAACAAGCATTAAAAGTAGGTTTCCAGCATCTCTATTTGAGGACAACTATGACACAAGGATTGGAGATCATTACTCCTTGCACCAAATATGTGACCAATTTTACATAAGAGGTTTGTACCCACATTCTTATGGTTAGTCTAGATATCTATTCTTTGTGCAAATCCAATTATTATGCTTCGTAGATAGTGTATTTCACTTGTGATTATGCTACATAATTGTTGACTTGTCTCACTAGAAGATCGATGCAGTTTCTTTCTGAAGCTAACCATGTCTTTTTTTAGTGCTGGATTAAATGACCATAGGTAAGCGCTACTCGATCATCTTTACTGCACATCATGTTTATGGCAGTAGGCATAACTGTAGCCATAGGTAGTAACTAGACCAGAACCGAGGCTTACTTTAACTAACTTCTTATGTTCCTTTTTGTAGGTAAAAAAGCTATCAGGGAAACCAAATCCATAGCCATCGTGATACCAACCATTCCACACAAGCAAATTACAGCTACATATACTAATTTCATCTTTTTGTGATATGTACATAGGTTATCTTCTAATTTGGTTTGAATATAGTGCATTGTTTCTCAGATTCTAGGACAAAGTTCTCAAGAAAACTGAAATGAAGACAATGCTTTGTTCTCAGAATAGTTGTATATTGTATGTTTTGACACTTTGTAAAGTGATTTGGGATGATTTGACATTATTGTTTTAATGAAAGTTATTATTTTTCATAATTGTTGTGTATATTATATGTTTTGTGATTGAATGTCAAAGGTGAAATTGATTACACAAAAAGCAGTATTTTTTTTAAAAAAACAATTGAAGAGAATTTAAGGCGTGCAGAATACGTCCTAATTGGTGTGTATATTATACTTTTTACGACATACAATGAATGTCATAATTGACTAATAAAGGCATGCAAAGAAATGTCATAAAATATTATTAACGACGTGCATCGGAATGTCGTGATTGTGTATTAACAACGTGCTATTACACGCCATAATTGTCCTCTAACGGCACGCAATGAATGTCGTGAGTAAGTATAGACGGCGCACAATTTAAGTTTAGACGGCATACAGATTATGCCGTCTAAACTACCATTTTTTTACGGCATGGGCTAATACGGCGTTAGCATGTACGTCGTCTAAAGTGTTTTACGGCACACATTGTGCGCCGTAAAAACACATTTTTCCTGTAGTGACGGCCAGCCAGCGGAGGGAGGAGGGGGGTCAGGGGGCTGGCCAGCGGAGGGAGGAGGGGACGGGTCGAGGGGGCCGGCCAACGGAGGGAGGAGGGGGCTGGCCACCACTGGTAGAAAATGGAGGGCATTTTGGATATTTTTTATTTTTATTTTTTTAAAAAAAGTCATTAACGGCCATTTCTAACGGCAAGGGTGCAAACTGAACAAAAATGAAAATGTGAGGGTTTTTTTTTTTCAAATAAGGGATCTTTAAATGCAAAAACTCAAATATAAGGAGGGTTTATTTGCACTTTATGCGAAAGATTGGAGGGTAACACTAATTAAATAAAAATGGAGGAAGTGGAGATATGATTAGCAATTGGAGGATAAATACAAATAACTCTTTTTTTAAATATAAAATGGAGGGTATAATGGAAAAGATTGAAAAAATAAATAAATTTCAGGGCCTAAACTTTCTAATTGGACATGTTAGGGCCTAAACTCTAAGCCGGTATAAAATCCAGGGACTAAACTCTAATTAGCCCTAAAAATTAATTCAAGTTGTTTCTTATAGGGCTAATTAGTGGATCCAAAGTTTTATACCAGTTTAGAGTTTAATGACTAACATGTCCAATTGGACAATTTAGACCATTTTTTTTTGTTTCTTCTTTCCTATTATATCCTCCCTGAATGTTTGATAATAAAAATTTCATATATAGGTTAGGGAGGGTATAATAGAAAAAAAATTCAGGATCTGAACTGTCTAATTGGACATGTAAGGACTTAAACTCTAAACTGATATAAAATTTAGGTCTAAACACTAATTAGCCCATTTCTTTTATGAAGTTCTTAAATCCCCTGTTTTGAGACAGAGAGTGACATGAATATTTTTTTAGTAGCCCCTAATATATATATATATATATATGTATATTTATATAAATATAAATATAAATATAAATATATATATATATATATATATATATATATATATATATATATATATATATATATATATATAAAACGAAAAAAAACTTTTGCTATGAGTGGCGCGCTAGGGTTCCCGGGTGAAGGGGACTCGGATCTCAGCAACAGCAGATCATGGGATCCGGGGCTTCGTCTTCGCGAGACGGACGAGCGGATGCTGCGGCAGATGATGGATTCGATCAGTACAATGAGGGCGGGGGTTGGACGACTGTTGCGCGGTGCCAGAGAAGAAGCAGTCGAGGCGGAGAAGGATCAGGAAGAAGAGCGAGCCAGCGACCTTCTTTAGTCGTGGAACGTAGTACAAAGAAGGGGACGAGCCTCGCCGGGGTAGGGACGACTGTCGCCCATAGTTAGACAGGGGGCGCCTGGTGGAAAGCCTGTACCGCATAAAATGGCAGGGAGATCTGAACATGGTGGCGCCACTCCTCGACCGGAGGCGACTCGTCGACCGGAGGTGTCACTACCACTTTTCTAGAATAAGGATATTTTTGTTATTTCATAATTAGTGTATATTTTTTTCTTTTAATATGATGGTTGTATTTATTAGTAGTCTAGCTATTCAATAGTCATGATAGACACCATTTAGATTGACTTGACCAATTAGTTTGATTAATTAGACTCTAGTCATGACCAAGTTGGATACAAGCCTTAATTAGAGCTAAACCACTTAGCTCACTTAAGGACCTACCTAATACTAAGTGTAATGAAGAGATTAGGGCTAGTCTAGAGCCTATTTAACCCCCATTTAATCCCCAATGGCAGCCACCATCTCTTTTAGGGTTTCCATATTTTCTCTGTCTAAAACTCTTCCAAATTGTCTCCTCTTTCCCCCATTTGTTGGGCAAAGGCTTGGGGAAGCTCAAGGAGGCTTAGAGAAGGCTTTAGCAAGGATTTGAGGACTCTTTCTCTACCCATCTTTCCCAAATTTGTGGAACTTGGTGTAGGCTACATTCTACATAGGTATAATCCCCTAAACTTCCAATTTTATGGTTCAAATTCACGCATTCATATATGAGACCCCTCCCATGACTAATATGAAGCATATTAAGGTCCTGATGAGTCCTATTGAGATGATTTCATAGAATTTAAGGTCTGTTCTAGGGAGACTATGAATTGTGCCCCCTCAAGTGTTTGCTAGAATGACCAAGTGGATGTATAGGTCCTGTTTTTTCAGTTTTCTTGCTTGGATATAGCTAGGTTAATCTTTTGATAGGTGTATATTGATCTCTAGAGTATTAGATATACATATATATGTATATATATCTATGTGTTTGGTGTTGTATATACTGTTTGGACTGAATGTTGGTATCTTATATAGATATATATGTATGTGTGTGCATATGTAACCATATTCAAATGTGAGTAAAGAAAATAGGATTTCAGCCTCTAAAGGGAAAATGAGATGTTAATGTATCAGTGGTGTTGCATTGCCTATACACTAGTCTTTCAAAGTTAAGACATGTAGTAAAGGATAGAGAGAGTACTAGCCATATATTAGGAAGAGCATGACAGCAACTTTAGATAGGAAGAGCAGTAGCATCAAGGTTAAGATATGGGGAGAGTTTTGAATAAGGAATTAGTTGTAGCAGTGGCATGGGGCTCGGGTAAGGGATTAGCTGCAAGTAGTGAGAGAGGAGAGGCTTGATCCTATACAAGCAGCAGTGTACTGCGTATTTCAGGGTCGAGAAAGAAGCTACAGAACATGAAATGAGAGTTGGGGGCGCCACAGATTGGGAAGTAAGCCAATTGAGGGTTTGTACAAAGGGTGTGCAGGGGTATTGGGCATTTGAGGGAAGAGTTGGCTGCTCTTGGCAGCATCTTAGTGAGGGACCTACCCTCTTTGTGCAGGCCAATGACCAGGGATTAGTGAGGAGTGGACTTGGCAGATAGAGGAAGGGAGGGACTAATGTGGCCATCTGTGAGCACCCTGAATTTCGGGTTGATTTTTTTATTTTCGGATTGATTAGTTTCGATAAATAATTATTCTGTTTATTTATCTTTAAGTGTACTTTCCCGTGCCTTTGATATTTGGAGTGTCAGGGATGTTCATCTCTGGAAATCTTCTTCACGAGTTTTGTAGTAGACCGGATTACCTTCATGATGGTATATAGTGTCCCACTCAAACTTGTTCTCTTGTACCCTTTTTGTTTTGCACAACGTCGGGTCAATTTAGGCCATTTGATTATTAATTATTTTTTCCACTCTTTTCCTTGATCATTATTAGCACGTTACCATGACTTTTAATTTGGGAGCACAAGACCAGTCATTTTCTAGAAACCAACTCATCATGCATGATCTACTCGAGACGCTCTTCACCCATGACCTTCGTGTCCCACTCAGACACGCCATTTTGTGCTCTATTTGCTTCGCACAACTTTCCTGACACGTGACCCGATTTTATTTTACCCTACGGTGTCACATTCATTTTCTAACTTGATTTGTGGGTACCCTGTCGACCAAAACCTGTCAGCCCCAATTATGGACATGGCCCACATTGAGCCTACTACCCGCATGATACTTGTGTTCCATTTATTGGAATCCCCATGTGCTACTTATTTACTCATGATCATCAACACCAATTTTTATTCGATTATTTTACCATGTCCGGTTTTGATCCAACCCGGCCTGACCGAACCCAGTCCAAACTCCATGTTACTCTCCATCATGAAGCCCTCATTTTTTTTGCCCAAAAATAATATTAAATACCTAGTTTTCTATTTCCAATATTGAGTGTAAAATTCCATTGATTTTAATCCCTATAATAATCTACTTCTCCATTTAATCCTAGCCCTTGATCTACCCCAACTCATCACAACCCCCATTCTCACATAGCAGCAAACTCCCAAACACTTTTAGCCATATTGGCCGGCCCTAACTCTTAGGAATAGTATTCTCTCTCCTTCCTTTTGTTACACAACATTTATTATCATCTCCTTCTCTCTCTCTCTTCTAATATTTTTTTTTTCATAACTCAACACCCACACAGTAGTTGTCGAACCCAGCCCATGGCCGACTCCACTTCGTCCTCGAGCTCAGCCCCGCCGTGGCCGAGCGCCGCCGTGGCCGAGCGCCGCCGGCCACCACTCCCCGGCCGCTGACCAGCAGCCTCCTCCATTCACTCTTCCCTCCATCACCAACATCACCTCCATCTGATCGCCATTCCACCACCTTCATCACCACCATGAGCACCACCCTCGTCGTGACCGCCCCTGCCGTCGCCGAGCTAGGCCGGGACAGGCCATGCAAGCCACCGCGGCTACAGCAGCAGCAGCAGCTGCATTGCCGCTTGAGCGGCCGGAATGGCATGTGGCCGTGTGCACGGGCGGTGCAGCGCCGCCGCCGGCCGCCGTGCCTCCGGTAACTCCCCCCCACGCGCGTGCGCCTCCGGCAAACTCTTTCCTGGCAGCCACCGTCCTCCGGGACGCGCCGTCGAGACGATTCGTGCGTTTCGCACGAAGTTCCGTCGTGACGCGCGCGAAATTAAGTTCATTTTGGCGCCCCGTCGCAGCGACTTTGCGTACGTTTTCCCGGGAATTCGACCGTTGGATCGGCGATTTCTTCGCTCCGTCGTAATCTCGGTATTTCCACCTTCACTCCTGTCAATTTTCATCTGTTGATTTTATCGTTTGATGCCTCAAAACCGGCCACCAAGTTGACCGTTTAAATTGTATTAATTTTGGACATTTTCGCGGGGTCAACTTCGTCAGCTTGTACCTCCTCCACCGCAGCTCCGTTTGGCATGCTACTAGTTCCTGTGCAAAGCTGGTATAACCCTCTTGCTACCCCTCCAGTTTCGTTTCATTGCGAGCTTGTTTGATTGGTTGAATTCGACACCAAAATTGGCCGTCCGAATTCGTAATTTCCAACTTATAAAATTCTATTTTTGAATACGGGACTCCAGATTTCATTTCTGACACCACCAGTAGATTCGTGGCGTCGTTCTGGCATGTTTTCATATAAAATTTGTTAGATTTGGAGGACGTGGGCCCCGGCACGTTTTTCGGTGCAAAGTGGGTCCTACAGTCCGGGTCAACAGGACTTTTTGACACTGGCTCATCGGAATCCAATTCCGGATATACCGTTGAGTTCGTATCGTTATTTTGGACTCGTTGACATATAATTTGCTAGGTATTGGTGGACATTGGATCCGGCACGCATTTCGGGGCAAGTCGGATACTATCCGGATCAACGGGTCATTTTGAGATCGGCTCATCGGAATCCAATTCCGGATATATCGTTGAGTTCGTATCATCATTCTGGACTCGTTGACATGTAGTTTGCTGAGTTTTGAGAACATTGGCTCCGGCACGCATTTATGTGCAAACCGGAATTCCAAGTTCTGGTCAACGGACCAAATTGAGATCGAGTCAACGGAATCCAATTCTGGAGATACCGTTGGGTTCGTATCGTCATTCTGGTTTCGTG
The DNA here is from genome assembly GCA_029216955.1 of Iris pallida. Taxonomy (NCBI): domain Eukaryota; kingdom Viridiplantae; phylum Streptophyta; class Magnoliopsida; order Asparagales; family Iridaceae; genus Iris; species Iris pallida. Next base: position 9,325,210 of record JANAVB010022397.1, read on the forward strand.
GACATATAATTTGTTATATTTTATAGACTTATTTTCTTGCACGTATTTCTGTGCAAAACGGCTCCGACACGGATACCATTTTGACCCGAAATTACCTTTTTGCCCTTGTGTCCAAATTGGACCGATGGGGAGGCTATCGTAGCTAATTTGACCATTCTGGACACGTTGGCGATGTTTATTTTATCATCCGACAATGTTTGTTGATAATTTCTCTGAGTTAACCTTTTTATAATTAATTAATAATTAATTCTTATAATGTTCGTATTTCGGGATTAGTACAACAAAACTGAGCTCAGTCAATTCCAGTGATCTCATATCGCTGAAATTGACAAGATGGACACGTGGATCACTATAACAAGATTATCAACTTTACCGTTGATCTTCTTATCTCGATTTGCGTGTCGTAAGTTTCGACGTACGAATAACGACGTACACGTTATATCTTTAATAATTAGACTAGAATTGACCCTGTTTGACCAGAGTTGACCAGTTGACCCAAAGTCAACTGTAAGCCAATACTTGACCTAATTTGACTAGATTATTGACCGGAGTTGACCTAGAGTTGTTTTGACTTAGAAGAACCTAGGATAAAATAGATTGCTTGTATAGATTTATTTATTACAACTTGAACACCTTGTAACATGTGTTGCTTTAAATAGGACTTTGTGGCTTCAGTTGGACCCCCTATACTTATCAGCTGTTCAGGTTATCAGGTGAGTACATTCTCTGATCATTTCATATCATGTTTAGGATTATATTTCCTGCTTTAGACTATCTTACTTGATGCTGACACGTTGGTAACACGGATTGGTACTATATGGATCCCTTCATGAGATGTTATCCCTCTCGAGAGCATCAGATACTTTTGTCATGTATGTTTCACTTACATCACGTATCATATGCTTCTATCATCATGAATCTTCGGGAATCAGCTAGTGACTCATGTACCCTCATGATCACCGAGCCTTCACGAATCAATTCATGAATCACACTTTATGGGCAACGTAGTATAATCATGAATCTTAACGTAACTTAAATGGATCCTTGTGTATTGATTGGGGATGGGGGAGTATAAATGAACATGTGAATAAATCCAAGTAGTGTAATCATGAATCAATTCCAAGTAGTAATCATGAATCAGTCCTTAGCCATTCACATGTTTATCCAGTACTCTGAATCACTAGCACTGTCTCTCTTTATATATATCATAGATATTTACTTACAGTCTCTCTTTTACATTATGCTATTTCTTCAGATCCTGTATTTTATTCTCTAGCATGATTACATTTTCTTTCCTGTTAGAGATGTATTGTGCTCGCTCTTGTCCTGACTGGACCTGTTGATAAATTTTACAGATAGCCTGGAGGTTGCCTGCTAGCCTAGAGGAGACACATTAGAGGTTGTTTAGTTAGCTATTTTCAGTTGTTTGGAGTTGTATTTATTTTATGGATTATTGTATTTGAGCTTTGAAATGTATTTCTGGGTTTGTGTATCTTAGACACTTAGGCTTCTATCTGCTGTATCTCTTTTGGATTTCATGTTTTACCTATCTTTTATCTTGCTCTACCTTAGTTGTGATTGAGACTGTATCTGCTATGTCACCCCCATTCGGGGAGTATAAACTGCTTAGCCTTATACTGTTAAATGTATGAGACCTAGGACAGCGTTCTACCGCCGACACTACGGCGTAGGCTGGACGTACCCACCTCTCGTGCCCTAACTCTAGGGTGCGGGTCGTGACACGTTTTTAGTGGTGGCCCATGCAGGTCAAGACTATAAGTGTAGTGGTATTCAAACTAGAGTACCACTACAGCCTGTAGTAGGATTAGGATATATTTTGAAGGTACTCAATCACAGCTAGGATCCCTTGAGAGATTCCTGGGACGACCCTTGAGAATCTTATTTTAACTTCGATTTGAAAATTCTTTTCTCTTGATTTGATTTATCTTTACTTTCTGTTGTTGAATTTGATTTTGATGGATTATTGTTGAATTTGAGTTTGTACTTATTGATTTTGATAGATGATTGCTGAATTTTGAATCTTGATGATAGCTGTTGCATCCGAGTTTGTATTTATATGATCTGATGGATTTTTGTTCATTTTTGAATCTTGATGTTCGTTGATAAATTTAATTTTTGGGTATTCATTGTTGATTTAATTTAATTTTTGTCAAGATGAAATTATATGGGCTAGGTCATCTAAGTTATGGAGTCTAGTCTTCCATAGTCACATTAGCCAGCATGGTGAGGACATATAGTCTGATTTTGGATATATTTCTCGGGTGTGAGAATTTAAGGTTTTCGCAGCCAAGCTAGCGGCATCGCAAAAATGTTAAATACCATGATTCTAGAGGTATGTGCCTAAGTCGAGGACTCTGTGATTATCGTAGCCTTGCTTACTAGTATGACGAGGATTTAGAGTACCATAATTGTGGATAGACGCATATGATTATCAGATTGTACCTTTAATATTTTCGAACATGTTTTCTCTACTTTTGTTTCAATCCTTCAAAAAAAAGGAGTTATTATTTGTTTTGTTTTGCTTCTCATTATTTAACTTAGGAGTAGCTTTAGCTATTTTTATGAACCTTGTACAACTTCTTATTATGAATTTCTTCTTAATACAATGAATCGACGATTTTGCTAGACCTTATCTTGGATTTGTTATTATAGCTATGGTTTCAAAATGGTTCTTCCTTTAAACAGATAAGCAGAATAGATTTAATTGTTATTTCTTCTTGCTATTATTATTGTATTAAATAATGATAATAATAATAAAACTGTCTTGATTTCACCAATCACCTACTTGCAATCTTGGTAGGAATCTAAATGTTAGTCTTAACGTAGAATTTGATTTTTATATTGGGACATGAGAATATATATATATATAGTGGACACAGACTCTTTGCCTGACACGTATGCATGCTACACTTGATTTCCTACCTGCCTAAATACATATTAATATGTTGTTGATGTTTAAATTGTCAAAATCCCAATATTTCTGGTTTTCTGCTTTTCCAGTTTAAATTCGTAATTCAAATAAAGATTTCATGTTATTAGTTATGTTTACATCACTGCACATGTATGTTATACGTAGGGTTTCAATTCAAAAAAAAATTAGTTGAGTTTTGTGTTTGAATTTGTCAAATCTAAGACCGTGTGCATATTAACCCTTCATATTGGATTTTAAATATTAGTTCAAATTATTGTTTTAAATGTAATGTTTTGAGATATATACATTGTGGTATGTAGGGATATAAATTTAGGTTTCGTATTCTTACATGTTAGGTTGTGATAAACATTGGGTTGGTTGATGTTCAAATTTCTCTAATATCCTAAAACTGAATACATGTTAACATTTTTACATTGATTTCCATGTTTAGTTCACTTTCAGATTTAATATGTAATATTGAACTGTATGCATAGATAAATGTATGGATAGTGTGTTAGGGTTTCTTCTCTATCATGTTAGGATGTATTGGAAGCATTGAGTTAGTTGTGATGTTCAAACCCTAAATTTTGAAACTACATTATGTTAATATTGCACTGGTTTAAATGTTAGCTTATTTTTAGATTTTGTATGTAAATGTTGAGCTAAAATCGGATTTAACCTTTCAATACTAAGCTATACCCTGTACAAGGACACACACACCCTAACTTAGTATACACTGCCATGTAAACCTAACTTTTCCTCTCTATGTTATGTTCATATATCTATATAGATACATATAGAGCTTAGACATACATGTTATAATGTATATAGATACATAACTAAATCTCTACCCCTTTATATATATATGTATATGGTTAGCCATGCATGTTATGAGTAAATAGGTTGTGTGTTGTAGATTGTTTAACCAATATGCCATGAGTAGTATAACTGGATAACTATTGTTTTGAAACCCAAATCCTCCTATACTCTTCATGTATATTTCACATACACCCATGCCTACTATCTAACCATATGAACATGTCCATATATACCCATACACACACACGAACCACATAACCTTTACATAATGCTAGCTTTTTCCTCTCTAACACACCCTCTATATATATACATATTGTGATTAGATTTCCATGTAAGTGACTCTCATTCCTTAACTTTTGATTTTGATTTTTCTGAACCCTTTATAGATAATTGGTAGTTACCTTTCTTTATTTTTTTTTGATGATACCAGTTTTCATGTAGGATGGTAGACTGCCTTACAGTTTTGATGATTTGTTATTTCTGTAACTTTTCTAGTTTAGCACCCTAGATTGCTTGTGTGTTTTGATACCCTATGACCGTTTTGGTTTAGCATGACTAGTATACCTAGATGAGACTTTCACTACCACCGTATGCCATGACCCTGTATGTCGTCCTTTTTAGTCATATGTTTTATTTAAGTTCTGGGACTTGATTGTGGGGGTTTGACCTAGAAGGAGTACGAACATTTTAATTTCGAGGACAAAATTTTTATAAGGTGGGTAGGATGTGAGCACCCTGAATTTTGGGTTGATTTTTTTTATTTTCTGATTGATTAGTTTCGATAAATAATTATTCTGTTTATTTATCTTTAAGTGTACTTTCCCGTGCCTTTGATATTTGGAGTGTCAGGGATGTTCAACTCTGGAAATCTTCTTCACGAGTTTTGTAGTGGACCGGATTACCTTCATGATGGTATATAGTGTCCCACTCAAACTTATTCCCTTTTACACTTTTTGCTTCGTACAACTTCGGGTCGATTTAGGCCATTTGATTATTAATTATTTTTTCCACTCTTTTCCTTGATCATTATTAGCACGTTACCGTGACTTTTAATTTGGGAGCACAAGAACAGTCATTTTCTTGAAACCAACTCATCATGCATGATCTACTCGAGATGCTCTTCACCCATGACCTTCGTGTCCCACTCAGACACGCCATTTTGTGCTCCATTTGCTTCGTACAACTTTTCTGACACGTGACCCGATTTTATTTCACCCCACGGTGTCACATTCATTTTCCAACTTGATTTGTGGGTACCCTGTCGACCGAAACCTGTCAGCCCCAATTATGGACATAGCCCACATTGAGTCTACTACCGGTATGACACTTGTGTCCCATTTATTGGAATCCCCATGTGCTACTTATTTACTCATGATCATCAACACCCATTTTTATTCGATTATTTCGCAATGTCCGGTTTTGATCCAACCCGGCTTGACCGAACCCAGTCCAAACTCTATGTTACTCTCCATTATGACGCCCTCATTTTTCCTTGCCCAAAAATAATATTAAATACCTAGTTTTCTATTTCCAATATTGAGTATAAAATTCCATTGATTTTAATCCCTATAATAATCTACTTCTCCATTTAATCCTAGCCCTTGATCTACCCCAACTCATCACAACCCCCATTCTCATATAGCAGCAAACTCCCCAACACTTTTAGCCACATTGGCCGGCCCTAACTCTTAGGAATAGTATTCACTCTCCTCCCTTTTGTTACACAACATTTATTATCATCTCCTTCTCTCCCTCTTCTAATATTTTTTTTTTCTATTACTCTACACCCACACAGCAGTTGTCGAGCCCAGTCCATGGCCGACTCTACTTCGTCCCCGAGCTCAGCCCCGCCGCGGCCGAGCGCCGCCGGCCACCACTCTCCGGCCGCTGACCACCAGCCTCCTTCCTTCACTCTTTCCTCCATCACCAACATCACCTCCATCCGATCGCCGTTCCACCACCTCCATCACCACCATGACCACCACCCTCGTCGTGACCGCCCCCGCCGTCGCCGAGCTAGGCCGGGCCAGGCCGCACAAGGCACCGCGGCTACAGCAGCAGCAGCTGCATTGCCGCTTGAGCGGCCGAAATGGCCTGTGGCCGCGCGCACGGGCGGTGCAGCGCCACCGCCGGCCGCCGTGCCTCCGGCAACTCCACCCCTACGCGCGTGTGCCTCCGGCGAACTCTTCCCTGGCGGCCACCGTCTTCCGGGATGCGCCTTCGAGACGATTCGTACGTTTCGCACGAAGTTCCGTCGTGACGCGCGCGGAATCAAGTTCATTTTGGCGCCCCGTCGCAGCAACTTCGCACACGTTTTCCCAGGAATCCGACCGTTGGATTGGCAATTTCTTTGCTTCGCCGCAATCTCGGTATATCCACCTTCACTCCTGTCAATTTTCATCTGTTGATTTTATCGTTTGATGCCTCAAAACCGGCCACCAAGTTGACCGTTTAAATTGTATTAATTTTGGACATTTTTGCAGGGTCAACTTCGTCAGCTTGTACCTCCTCCACCGCAGCTCCGTTTGGTGTGCTATCTGTTCCTGTACGAAGCTGGTATAACCCTCTTGCTACCCCTCCAGTTTCGTTTCATTGTGAGCTTTTGAATTCGACGACAAAATTGGCCGTCCGAATTCGTAATTTCCAACTTGTAAAATTTCATTTTTGAACACGGGACTCCAGATTTCATTTCTGACACCACCAGTAGATTTGTGGCATCGTTCTGGCATGTTTTCATATAAAATTTGTTAGATTTGGAGGACGTGGGCCCCGACACATTTTTCGGTGTAAAGTGGGTCCTACAGTCCGGGTCAACGGGACTTTTTGACGTCGGCTCATCGGAATCCAATTCCGGATATACCGTTGAGTTCATATCGTCATTCTGGACTCATTGACATATAATTTGCTAGGTTTTGGTGTACATTGGATCCGGCACGCATTTCGGTACAAGTCGGATACCAATATCCGGATCAACGGGTCATTTTGAGATCGGCTCATCGGAATCCAATTCCGGATATACCGTTGAGTTCATATCATCATTCTGGACTCGTTGACATGTAGTTTGCTGAGTTTTAAGAACATTGGCTTCGACACGCATTTTCGTGCAAACCGGAATTCCAAGTTCTGGTCAACGGACCAAATTGAGATGGGGTCAACGGAATCCAATTTTGGAGATACCGTTGGGTTCGTATCGTCATTCTGGTTTCGTGGACATATAATTTATTATATTTTATAGACTTATTTTCTTGCACGTATTTCTGTGCAAAACGGGTCCGATACGGATACCGTTTTGACCCGAAATTACCTTTTTGCCCTTGTGTCCAAATTGACCGATGGGGAGGCTATCCTAGCTAATTTGACCATTCTGGACACGTTGGCGATGTTTATTTTATCGTCCGACAATGTTTATTGATAATTTCTCTAAGTTAACCTTTTTATAATTAATTAATAATTAATTCTTATAATGTTCGTATTTCAGGATTAGTACAACGAAACTGAGCTCAGTCAATTCCAGTGATCTCACATCGCTGAAATTGACAAGATGGACACGTGGATCACTATAATAAGATTATCAACTTTACCGTTGATCTTCTTATCTCGATTTGCGTGTCGTAAGTTTCGACGTACGAATAACGACGTACACGTTATATCTTTAATAATTAGACTGGAATTGACCCTGTTTGACAAGAGTTGACCAGTTGACCCAAAGTCAACTGTAAGCCAACACTTGACCTAGTTTGACTAGATTATTGACCGGAGTTGACCTAGAGTTGTTTTGACTTAGAAGAACCTAGGATAAAATAGATTGCTTGTAGAGATTTATTTATTACAACTTGAACACCTTGTAACCTGTGTTACTTTAAATAGGACTCTGTGGCTTCAGTTGGACCCCCTATACTTATCAGCTGTTCAGATTATCAGGCGAGTACATTCTCTGATCATTTCATATCATGTTTAGGATTATATTTCCTGCTTTAGACTATCTTACTTGATGCTGACACGTTGGTAACACGGATTGGTACTATATGGATCCCTTCATGAGATGTTATCCCTCTCGGGAGCATCAGATACTTTTGTCATGTGTGTTTCACTTACATCACGTATCATATGCTTCTATCACCATGAATCTTCGGGAATCAGCTAGTGACTCATGTACCCTCATGATCACCGAGCCTTCACGAATCAATTCATGAATCACCCTTTATGGGCAACGTAGTATAATCATGAATCTTAATGTAACTTGAATGGATCCTTGTGTATTGATTGAGGATGGGGGAGTATAAATGAACATGTGAATAAATCCAAGTAGTGTAATCATGAATCAATTCCAAGTAGTATAATCATGAATCAGTCCTTAGCCATTCACATGTTTATCCAGTACTCTGAATCACTAGTACTGTCTCTCTTTATATATATCATAGATATTTACTTACAGTCTCTTTTTTATATTATGCTATTTCTTCAGATCCTGTATTTTATTCTCTAGCATGATTACATTTCCTTTCCTGTTATGACTTGTTGAGATGTATTGTGCTCACTCCTGTCCTTACTGGACCTGTTGATAAATTTTACATATAGCCTGGAGGTTGCTTGCTAGCCTAGAGGAGACACATTAGAGGTTGTTTAGTTAGCTATTTTCAGTTGTCTGGAGTTGTATTTATTTTATGGATTACTGTATTTGAGCTTTGAGATGTATTTCTGGGTTTGTGTATCTTAGACACTTAGACTTCTATCTGCTGTATCTCTTTTGGATTTCATGTTTTACCTATCTTTTATCTTGCTCTACCTTAGTTGTGATTGAGACTGTATCTGCTATGTCACCCCTATTCGGGGAGTATAAACTGCTTAGCCTTATACTGTTAAATGCATGAGACCTAGGACAGCGTTCTACCGCCGATACTGCGGCGTAGGCTGGACGTACCCACGTCTCGTGCCCTAACTCTAGGGTACGGGTCGTGACACCATCAGTGAGCAGAATTGAAGTGCTTGCATTTACCTATGTAATCTAGTCACAGTGCTCTGTTCTTAATGACATGCATCATCTATTGCCTACTTACAAGCTAAGAAGTTACAATCCTTAGCAACCCTTAGCATGCAGTGTTTGGATTTACTCCCCTACTCTTAGTATCAGAGATGAAGAGACACTGCCTCTGGCAGTGAACGAAAAGGAAGCTCTATTGGCCAATATCTGGTATGGCCTTGGCTGTTCTTTGGCCAGTGCTATCTTAGCCATTGGCCATAGGCCTATAGACCAAGTGAAGTGTTAGGCAGTGGGCTCGGGTTTGGACAGCTTGGGTATGCCATATTGGGACAAGCCATAGGTAGTGTAGGGACACTTGGGCAGTGCCATTTGGCTACTGCAGATGGCATGGTTGACCCTGGGATAACAGCAGGGGATCTCACGACCTGTCAACACAGATGTTAGTTTATGTAACATGAGAGAGTTAGAGGGAATTAGTGATTTTCTAAGTATGGACAGTTAGAGTGTCTGCATGTTTATGTGAATGTCAGAAGTTAGAAGAATGTATCAGTTGGGTTGTGTCTAAGATGAGAGTCGGTATCCTAAGTAAGGTCGGTATCTGAGTTGGGGGTTTGAGTGATTAGAGTGTTAGTACCTGTCTTAGGATCCTTGCCTTAGTAACCTAGGGAGTTAAGAGATCTGTTAGTGTCTTGGTTTGTTGTATTAGTAATGATGGTGTTAGTATATTAGGATATCAAAATTTGTAGTATCAGAGATATGTTAGTCTAGTTAGGATATTAGTGTATCAAGTAGCAGATGTTAGTCTTGATTTAGTGTTCAGTTAGAGTATCAGTAAAGGCTAAGGACATAGGATGGGTTGGCCAAGGGGCACTTGTCAATGAATTGCCTTTGGCAGGCACTTGCTTTTGCTTGCATTTATGCAGCCGCTTAGGAAAGGTATTGCCTTGCCTTGCTTCGAAATGGCTCAGGAGTAGCAGCATATACATGTAATGAGCCTTGGCCACTGCAGTAGGTATGTTGGACTGTCTTAGTGCATCTTTGAGTGTTCAGAGATTGTATGTGAGGGTGTGTACATCTAAAAAGTGGATGTGTGAGTTAGGACATTAGTGGTATCAATGAAGATTTGGGGATATCTGATATTAGATATTAGTATCGGGTTAGAAAGTTAGTTTAGAGAGTCAAACATTCTAGAGACAATTGGAGATTTATCGTTACAGTTAGATACATGTGCAGATATTGGTTAATTTTAGGATTGTATGAGAAATGTGGATGGTTTGAATGTTAGAACAGAGGTTAGTTTAGGTGATTCAGTGAGTGCATTTAATGTATGGAGAGATTAGGGAGTGTTAGTGTCTCTAGTGTTCAGTGTCCTGGTGTGAGAGAGTGAGGTATCAGTCAGCAGACAGTAAAAGTTTGTCTTGTGTTAGAATGTCAGTTAGGTGAGTGACTTAATGTAGGTTAGTTAGAATAGGGTATCAGTTAGTGAGTCATGAGAGAGTCCCTTGTTTTTGAATGAGTAATTCAAAATTAGAGAATGGGAGAGAGAGAGTGAGGGACTTGGCAGTAAGTTAGAGATGGCCATATGGCTATCTGGTTCGAGAAAGGGGTGATGTGTAGAAGAGTCCTACAAGTAAGATTTTACATATTGGCTAAGGTATAGTATTTACTTATCTAATATTTGAAAATTTCCCCCATTCCTAAGTAGTCTAGGTATGTGGTTTCCTAAGTGAATATATGGATAAACCTATTAACCTGAAGGATATGAAATACCTACTCTACGTAGTTTAGAATAAGGTATAGGGCTATACCTACTTAGGTATGAGATGATATGCATGGTATGAGTAGTAGAGAGTGTCACCAAACCTATAGGGTGGACATAGACATGTCTATCTAGTAGGGATAGGAAATAGACCTAATAGGAAAGTATATGCCTTATAAGGTCTATGTGGCATATAGGTAGTAATGGCTTGATGTGGGATTACCCTAACCTAGATAGGCTTGGGTTAACTAGGCTTGACCAAATTGACCCATTTGACTGAAAGTCAATTGTGAGTCAACACTTGACCTAGATGTGACTAGATTGCATACCACACACTAGATAACCATGTATAACACTGTTAAACCCCATTTAACCTATGCATCTCATCTACAGGTCTTGTGACTCTACTTTGAGGCTCAATTCACATTCATTGCTGTGGACGACAGATGAGTACATTCTCTGATAGTTTCCATTATTTGATTTCTACTATGATTCTCGTATTTAGCGATGCTATATTTGATTCTTGACACGTTGGTGACACGGATTAGTATTTCTGGATCTCTTCATGAGATGTTACCATGGTTATTGTATTGACATCATAGACGACATGTTCATTAGACATTGTACATAATAGTGTCATAAAATATTGCTCGTGTATCGTAACGTGTCATGGTTGGATCCACTGTACTAGTTGGGGCAGAGGAAATCCTAGTAAGAGATGTGATCAAATTTCTATTGTAATTGTAGACATTGTAAGTGTTAATTGTACAACTCATGCATAATTAACCAGGCCATCTAGCTATTGTACAAGTTTCCAAGCCGATCATATCTTGAAACTAGTATTTCAAACACATAGTATGTATAGTATTTATTGTTCCCGTCATATTTTTTGGACTGTACTTACATATTGTCTATTTATTTCCAATCTTGTACATTGTATCTTTTACATCGTTTATTCTTCATAGTACCATTATCAGGTTAGGATTACATATTAGTAGCTCTATTTTTCATCATTTATCATACTCTCTACTTACAGTTTTATAGTTTTTGTTAATTAATTGGAACTGCTGTTAGTTTATGTTCTTCGTTCCATCCTGACTGGGTACTTTGACAAAATTTTACAGATAATTTAGATGACTGTCCGACCTACTATGTGCATGGGGTATGCGAGGGTGGCACACAGGAGTCTAAGGAGGATCCTGCTCAGTAGAAAGTGCCCTAGATATAGTTTAGAATATTTAGTTTTTATTTTGTACATATCGGATTGTTCCGACTGTGGGTTGAGACTTATTTATATCCAGGATATGTATTTATTGTGCTGGACATCTAAACCTTGGGTTGTAATAACTTACTCTTTATTCAGTTACCTTCTTTATTATCTATTTCCACATCGTACTCTATCTTCCTTTAGACTTATGATTGAGATTATATCGTTGTAGTCATATTACTCCTCCGTGCGGAGATGACATGTTATATACTATATATTGTTAGATGATAGATATTGCAGACGACCTATACAGTATTTTACTGCCGATACTGAGGCGTAGGCTAGACGTACCCACGTCCTCGTACCCCTAAACAGGGTGTAGGTCGTGACATATTTTTGTGGTGGCCCATGCAGGTCAGGGTCGCAAGTAGTGCGATGTCGTAGTGGTGCTCGACTTAGAGTGCTGCTACGAGCCTGCTATTAGGATATAGGTTATAGGCTATATAGAGAGTTACTCAATCATAATTAGGAAACTTCCAAATCTTTTGATTTCAATCCTTCATTGTAATTTCTTCAAAATCAATTGTCCTTCCTTAATAATATCTCATCTTGTGTCATATTGAATTTTTTTTTGTCGATCTATCTTTAGGATGCCGGAGAGTAGATCGCAACACGCTGGAGCCGTTGCAGTGACGAAGAGGTCCGCTACTTCATAGCATCCTCTTCCATCTGCAGGAGCTGCAGCTCAGGGAGTTGCTCCCACTGTATCAGCAGCTCCTGGAGGTGTTCTTCCACCGGTCCAGAAGATCGTCCTCGTGCAGCCGAGGCTTCTTCCTACACCTCCACCACCGACTGATATCGCGCAGATGTTTGCGTTGTTCTAGCAGATGATGGAGGCATAGAGGGCTCAGGCCAAGGCGCAACAGCGACAGGCTGAATTGATAGTGCCCACCAGTTGGCACTTGCTGTAGTTGAGAGGGTGGCTACTACTCTGTCTCAGAGTACCCCTATCCAGGAGCAGCAGCAGCAGGCGAGGCCTGCCTCCGTGATAGACTTCAAGAAAATGTACCCTCGGGAGTTCAAGGGAACAAAGGGGATCCTGTATGCCGATGACTGGCTAGAGGATATTGAGCGGAGCTTGGAGCTAGCAGAGATTCCTGAGGGGCTGCGGGTGGCAGCAGTAGCGAGTCAGTTCTTTGGTATCACTCTGACATGGTACCGTATGGACCCTCATGCGTCAGTGAGAGGCCTGACGTGGGAGAACTTCAAGAGGCTCTTCAAGGAGAATTTTTTCCTTGATGTGGCTCTTAGTGCGCTGGAGGGCCAGTTTGCAAGACTGGTATAGAGGAACTCGTCGGTGGACGAGTATGCAGCAGAGTTCTTCCGTCTGAGCCAGTTCACCAAGGGCATAGTTCAGGATGCTGGTGAGAAAGCCCGCAAGTTCAGGAGGGGTCTGAACCATAGCGTCAGATCTCGCACGTTTAGGCGTCGCACGATGACATTTGAGAATATCTTGATAGATGTCCAGATTGCGGAGGAGGATTTAGGCCTCAGGCCCAAGAGAGGCAGTGACGTCGTAGGTGGTGCTAGTAGTAGTGCGGGACCGGCGAAGCGTCCCCAGTTTCTATATTAATCTTTCCAACCTCCACAACAGTAGTTCCAGGTTCCAGCTAGGGCTCAGGTTTAGCAGTTTTATGCGCCTGAGCGAGCCCTAGTACAGCAGGATCAGCTGCAGCATCAGAAGCAGACCCAACAGTACAATTTCTGTAAGAAGCCGGGTCATCTTTGGGATAGTTATACGGTGAGACTGGAATTTTGTTTGCACTGTGGCACTGCGGGACATTGAGTGAAGGATGTCTCCTAGCTCCTTATCTTCTCGGACAACGTACAGCTCCAAACCAAAGGGGTCCAGCTAGGCCACCAGTGGAACCGTAAATTGCTTAGTACCAACAGCGGGATATACCCCGTTAGGGTAGGGAATTTACGATGGCGGTCGAGGAGACCAACACTGCAGGTGATGGGCTAGAAGGTTAGATTTGTTCTTTCTTCCTTCATGTTTCATTCCATCCATTGGTTGCTTGATTGCTTTCTTAGTACCTTTAGCTTGCATATGTGATTTTCATGCTAGATTGATAGTGAACCCCCAATGGTGACTGCAATAACATGACAATGTAGAGGCTATAACCATGCATGTTTGTTTTCTTTCCTTTGGCATGTTGTATAGCTTTATATAGAATTTTGTAGACTTTGATTGTTGGGGGTTTGAACTAGAGAAGAGTACAACCAAGTAAAATTTCGAGGACGAAATTTTCTAAGGGGGAAGATTTGTCACTATCACTTTTCTAGAATAAGGGTATTTTTGTCATTTCATAATTAGTGTATATTTTTTATTTTAATATGATGGTCATATTTATTAGTAGTCTAACTATTCGTTAGTCATGATAGACACCATTTAGATTGACTTGACCAATTAGTTTGATTAATTAGACTCTAGTCATGACCAAGTTGGATTCAAGCCTTAATTAGAACCAAACCACTTAGCCCACTTAAGAACCTACCTAATACTAAGTGTAATGAAGAGATTATGGCTAGTCTAGAGCTTAGTTAACCCCCATTTAATCCCCAAGGCAGCCGCCATCTCTTTTACTTCCATATTTTCTCCATCCAAAACTCTTCCAAATTGTCTCATCTTTCCTCCATTTGTTGGGCAAAGGCTTGGGGAAGCTCAAGGAGACTTAGAGAAGGCAGCAAGGACTTGAGGACTCTTTCTCTACCCATCTTCCCCAAATTCGTGAAGCTTGGTGTAAGCTATATTCTACATAGGTATAACCCCCTAAACTTCTATTTTTATGGTTCAAATTCATGTATTCATATATGAGACCCCTCCCATGACTAATAGGAAGCACATTAAGGTCCTAATGAGTCATATTGAGATGATTTCATAGAGTTTAAGGTCTATTCTAGGGAGACTACGAATTGTGCCCCCCAAGTGTTTGCTAGAATGACCAAGTGGCTGTATAGGTCCTATTTTTTTAGTTTTCTTGCTTGGATATAGATAGGTTAATCTTTTGATAGGTGTATATTAATCTCTAGAGTATTAGGTGAAGAAAAAGTAGGCAACTCTAGAGGGGAGTGAATAGAGTTTATGACAATAATAGCCAATTAAAAATTAAACTCTTTCACCAACAGTAATTAATCAGAGTAAATGTGGAAATTATAACGAGCAAGAAAGCATACGCAAACACAGCCGATTTTAACCTGGTTTTTCTCGTGGAGGACTAGTCCAGGCATGAGAACTCTAGCTCAGGATTAAATCCACTATTTGTAAAATAGTAGTTACACCCCATGCATTTTCTTCAGAAGAGCACGTCAACTTCTTACAGAGATCGTAGTGACGATGCTTGGAATTTTCCAAGCGACTTTCTTAACTCTTGCACAAACTCCTAACTGAAGAGCACTAAGCACTTTGAGGCTTAGGGAGCTTGTGGCTAGTAGATGAGAAGGGTAAGGCTTGTATAAGGCTTTAGAGAGAAGAGAAGAGAAGATTGGATGATTGAAAATGAGAGAATTCAAGACCTATTTATAGGGTTCTGGGTAGGCAGAATTCGGCCAGAATTCTGTGTCAAGAATTCAAATTTTTGGCCGTTGGACAACTAGCATACAACAAACCCTAAAAATTAGGATCCTGTAATTTAGGGGACAGAATTTGGCCCGAGTTCTGTGTGGAGGCAGAGTTCGGCCCGAACTCTGTCTCCAAGAGACAAAATTGCTCAAATGGGCTATGTGGGCTAGTTTGGTTTGGTAGGGCTTTTAGTTTGTGGTTTGGATATAGGTATAGGCCCAAACTACTCAGTGCGACTCAGTTTACATTTATCTAGACTCAAGAAAAGTAAAAATACAGACTCAAAAACTGAGTACGATGTAGGTTAGAGCCGACGTCCGTCTTGTACTGAGTTCTGTCTTGATGTGTCATATTGAATTATAACAAGTATCATATTGTCAATTTTATCAATATTTGGTTGACTGTGATTGTGTCAACAATCTCACCCATATTGATAATTGACAAAATAATATTTGTATATTCAATGTTCATACCTGGACACATGTATAAAAGCAATAGCTCCTCCGTAATCAGTGTATAGAAGCAATAGCTAGCAATAGCTCCTCCGTAAACATTGCTTCTTTGTAAGCCAATGTTTCTTTGTCCTGATAAATACAATCTTTCCCAAAACATAGATAAACAATATGATATGACGATATGAATATCAAATAATTCTCCCCCTTTTGTTATTTATCAAACACAAACAACCCAAAAATTTGGAAATGAAAGTAACTGGCAAGCACACCAAAGTAATAATAAACTGCATAAAGTGTCTCAAGAGTCATAGAACATAGAGTGAACTAATGAAATAAAAAGCAACTACATAAAATAGAAATCTATAGTGCATAAAAACTAAACATAAGATCCTCAACAGCAGCAGCAGGTAGGAGACCACATCCATCACGGAGCTCGAGATGGTCCAGCATTGTCAGATGGATCAGTATCCGAACGACGAGGATCCACGAAAGCCGCATCCGGATCCAGATAGCGCATAACCCAAGGGTCATCGATACGGTATCCGTCATGAGCAGGATCCTGCTCCATAGGAAGTGCATAGAAGGATGCCGAGACATACTGTACCGGATGTCATGCAGTGAGTTGCTGATGGCACTCATCTGCAAGGTGGTACGATAGTCGAGCTGGGTCCAGCGATCATCCTTTAATATGAACCGATCGCGAAGCATAGTCTGAATCGACTCAAGAGTAGCAGAAGGAGGGGGCGCAGGCTACCCAAGAGCATGTGCGTCATCCTGAGCATCAGGGTACTCGGACTCAGCAGGAGATCCGACAGCTTCCTGAAGCTGCCGTACCTTAGATAGGAAGGCAGGGGCAGGGAGGAATTGGCACTCATCGAGAGGGACATGAAAAGCACAAAAAACCATAGAAAGATAGAGAGCATAGACCAAAGATCGTGGCCTCTTCCTAGCATTGATCATCCAGTCCATCATGGTATGTGGAAGATTGAACGGGACATGGAAGTAAAAGTGATATAAAGCAGAAATCTCAAAATACAAAAGCTCATCAGTCGATCCCGCTTTGGGCAAGATTGTGTTAAAGACAATGCGATGAAGCTCGTAGAAGTAGGGGTTTAGAAATTTGGCAAGAAGCTTGTGCGGATGTGTGTTTGGGGTACACAAATCATCCTTGAAGCTTTCAAGGGAAGATCTATCGGAGAATTGTAACTTGCGAGCATCGACAAGTTTCTCCCATGAATTGGGCTCCGAAATTTTAAGATATTCTACAAGATCAAAGTCATCAAATGATATGTCAATTCCAGCAACACGAGAATATAAACGTGTATCATCAAAAGTAAGATTGCAATAAAGCATTTGAATTGCATTCAAATAGATAAGTGAATTAGTAGTAAATAGTTCATCAAATCATGAAATAAGGAATCATAACGAGAAAATATGGTGAAGTTGATAGGATGGCCCGCACACACGGGACGTGATCGAAAATTATTGAACCATTCGTTTAAGGCTTCCAATGATACAAATATTCGATCATCAGACGTGTTGGGGTCAATAGGACGAGGTGGATTGAACAAAGGGTGAGTGAGTTGGTGAATAGGTTGATCATCACGAGGAGGAGGATTCGAAGAGGAAGCACCCTCGGTTCGAAGTCTCTTTCCTCTATTAAACAACCTAGGAGCCATGAGCAATGAAGAAAAATATAAAATTGAGATGGAGAGAAAGGAGAAATTATACCTTAAAAAGATAATGGAGGATGGAAGAGGATGCTGTAAGAAGTCTTTTCTTTGAATTTGGAGAAGAAATTCTCACTAGAAGGAGAAAACTAATGTTAGGGTTTGAAGAGGAAGGGTTTGGAGGAGTTTTGGAGGAGGCAATAGAGGATAGAGAGAGAGAGGGAGAACCCGGTTTTAAGAAGAGGGGTTCGAATGGTCGGAGACAATCTGGACCATTGGATCAAAGACAGATCAGCGGCTGAGCCCGACTGCTGTTCTGGAATGAACAGAACGACTTGGGCCGGAACTCTGTGGTAGGCAGAGTTCGACCCGAATTTTGTGTTCTAGGGCCAGAATAGAAACTAGGCTGAAATGAAGTTGAAAACAATACTTAGTTAAAAAGAATAAAAGGATAGAAATTTGAGTAAGAAACCAAGTAGAAAATTGCAAAATGAAAGCTGAATCAAATGAACAAAAATGAAGTTCGAAAATTTGAATTGAGCAAGTTATAAATAAAAGTATGCCATGTAATAAACAAGGATTATGACATAATTCAGTATGGTGAAACTGCCATGGGGTAGCTGCAGGGGCCGGATCCCAGCTAGCGGTAGTCCGAAGACTAGTGCACCCTATCGCTTAGGCTTTTACGCCTTGTTGTCAGAAGGACCCTTTCGACTTGTACCCATGTTTCACTTAACAAAATGCCTGGAAATCGGATTTTAAAAATAAAACGAGGAAGAGTACAAGAAGTACAAATTTGATTTTGGGAAAGTATTGCTGTAGAAGTCTGATCTGTAAATGACCACTTCGTTCCTTGGACCATACGATGATGATGAAGATCGCTACTTGAAGATGAACAACTTGGAAGAACTAAGTCACCAGAAAGGTATCGACGTACTTGGGCACTGATGGCGAGGCCGAATGCTTTCCTGCTTTGCTTCACTCTGTTCTGAAAGAAAAGTTGAAGAAGAATGCTCTAGAGAATCAAAAATCTCTGAGTTCTAATCTCTCTGTCTTTTCTCCTGTCTCTGGGTGTCCTTGTCTCTGAGAAAAATAAGTCTATTTATAGACTTGGGCTCTTGTGCGAAAAAACTCAGCAAAAGTTCCGTCTTTACGCTAACAACTGCCACCCACGACCGAAGTCATCGTCTGTATATGTTGACACATGTCCCATTATTTCAGTAAGAATATGATGCACGTACACACGTTCTTCGAGATGTGTGGCATAAAAGCCATGTAGGCAGACCACGTTCTCAACTGATGAAGAAGAATAGGGCGTAAAACAACCCCAATGTACTCTGAGCGTAAAGCAGTGGACTAGGCGTAAAACAGTCCTGTCATAGATTTTCCGTGTAAAGTGGTTATTGAATAACCTTGAGCGTAAAGTAGCCCAAATAGACTTTACGCACACGTCGACTTTCGAGCGTAAAAACTCATATAATCTCCGTGCGTAAAAGAAGCCATAGTGTGAGCGTAAAGTAGCTCAGTCCACATATTAAACGACAACATTGGTTTCTGTATAAAACAAATCCCTTCAAAATCTGTGGTATATGCCATCATCAATATCTTCATGTCAGACTTTGCATTAAATGTGAGACTTTGACAGCTTTGTCCAGCGTAAAAGGAGGGTTAGCCTATCTTTAGGCGTAAAACCATTGTCTTGACCCTGGTTGCTTTAGGCATAAAATGCGATTAGCCTTGTCTTGGGCGTAAAGTGTTTAACCTCCCTGCGGCGTAAAGTAGATCAATTTGAGTAGAATGATCTATCACTTTGACTCATTCTGTGAAGCACTTTTTACGCTCCTACACGACCCCCTTCAAAGTTTTCGAATGTCTTCATAATTTGAAACACTTTGAACAGCAGCGTAAAAGTTGAGATTTGACCAGTCAGCGTAAAATTCGGAATACGCAACAGTCATCCGCGTAAAAGCGGGGATATCCAACAGTCGACGTAAAATCTGGAATTTTGAACCGATTTGAAATTTTCCTATAAATAGGGTTCTTCGGAGAGAGAAAACACTTTTACTCATCTTTTTGCAATCTCGAATTCTTTTGTCCTGTCTTTCTTCGAAACCCTCACTTTGATCCGATGGCTCCCAAGAAATCATCCGCCGCTAGCAACAAGGGAAAGAAACCAGTCGTCGATTCGTCGTCGGCCGACCATGCAAAAACTCCCATTCCGTCGTCAACACCACACCGACAACCCAACCCGGCCGTAGCTCCGCCTATGATGGGTAAAACCCTATTCTTTGGCTGGGAGAACCCGTCGAGGAAGGAAAAGATAACCCAAACCTTCAGTTTTTTACGCCCACGTTATACATGTTAGCGTAAAAACTGAAATGACAATATACGCCCACGTTGTACGTGTTAGCGTAAAAGATAAAAAGAGCACGCCTATGTTATACGTGTCAGCGTAAAATTTGGATTACGCCCACAATTAATGTGCTAGCGTAAAACTTAACTACGCTCATGTTCATACATGCCAGCGTAAAAAGTTATATTACGCTCACATTAACATGTGGTAGCGTAAAACTCATCAATCACTGAGAGACTTTATAAAACAAAAACCTTTATCCACTTTTAGTAAGCGTAAAAGTCATAAAACTTCCAAACTAATTTGATCTCTTTTGTCCTTTTATCAGTGGATTTGCAAGTTCACCCTCTCGCAGAAGTTTTCGGCTCATCAGTTGGCATGGTAGGTTCGAACTATCTGGAAGATTTATCTCATGTCCAATTTCCTCAATCGAACCCTGAATACCCAGTAGAGAGAGCACAACTGATAGCAGCTCAAGGGGATAGGATGTTGTTATCCATGATAGACGGGGAAGTACTGATGTCACTAGATAATCAACAATTCCTGAAGCCAGCTTTCTTATTTTGAGATGCGATAGATTATAAATCATAGACTCATCCCAAAAAAGAGTCTTGGGTATTTAGATCTGGAGAAAGGGTAATGTATCTCCCTGACATGGACAGGGATTACCCTATATCTGCTTTCGTCCATGCTAGCCATTACCGTCAAATGCTGTGGAATTTGACTCCTAATAGTTACGGAAGACCAGGTAAAATTGTTTTCAAGAGGGAGCATGCTAATGACATGGGGTATTTTGCTAGTGTTCCCAATGGTGGTGTCACTTCTATTTTTGGCCTCATGCCAGGAGCTAATCCCAGTAAAGACTCGAGTTTAATTCAACCAGTACAAACTTCGATGTTCGTCAACGAATTTATGAGGGCTGCTGTATTGTATCCTCAGACGAACCCCAGGCTGCCGGGATGGTTGACTCCGTTCAATCAAAACTGGATCCAGATAAGTATTTGGATGATGAAGAACTTCGAAGCAGAGTTGAAAGACATTGGTTTATATGAGGCGATAGCATCCACTAGTCAGGGTATTCCTTCGAACGGAAACCTATTTCTGGCCTTGATGGAAATATATATGAGTTCGACTGGAACTTTTGCTACCCCGAAAGGCGAAATGGGCCTTGCTCTTCATGAGATGCAGTTCATCTCGAAACTGCCGATGGAGGAAGCCCCATATGAGGAATACGTTCCTTCCAACAAAGAACTGGCTGAAATCAGAGAGACTAATCCTCGGTTGATTGAGGTATATGAGGAATTGATGTGTCACTATATGGTTTGTACCACAATGCATGAAAGTACATCTCATTTGGCGTACATCAACAAGTGGACGACTTATCTCTTCTTTCATAAGGATAAGATATCCAAGGAAGACAAAGAAAGGTTTCAGGAAAACAAAGCTCCGGCAATCAACATAGATTCGACAATCCCTTCTAACAAAATTAGGGATATGACGATTGCCTACAAATTCCCTAATAAATATCTGTCTACAAAGACTGGGGAATTCCCTGCCGGGACTGAAGCCGTGAGCTTCCTTAGATATGGTAGCCAGAAAATCTTTCGATGAGCTTTGCTGGCAGGCTTTCTTTCTTTATGGTTGAGAAGATGGGTTGTGCCGGGTATTGGTACTATTGACAGAATCCACCATAGTGTGCTATGGCCGGCAGTACGTCTGGTTTTTAAAGTCAGGATTAACCTGCTATCAGCCATGGTGTGTTAAATAAAAGCAGGTTTAAGGACCTTCGACGAGGAGTTAATCAACAATGCTCCTCATCGGAATGTTTTCCCTAGAGTAGAAATGCCCTACACTTATCTGATGGGCTGGCTGTTGCATCACAACTGCAGATTGTTGCCACCAGGCCCAGGTGATGATGCGGAGGTCTTCCTCCAAAAATTCAGCAAAGCTACATGGATCGCTACGACTGTAGCGGATACCCGGGCAGTTCTAAATTATTCTTATGGTTGGAACTTCTTCTGCACTCGGCCACAAGTTCCAGCAGATTGCTTTGGCATTCAGTTTGAAGATGAAGTCGAAGGAAGAGCGGTATTGCCATCATCAGTCTTCAGATGGCTTCAATGCATCAGGCCTTCTCACTTGATATATAGAAATGAAGATAATTGTCCGTTTGAACCATATCTACCCAGTAGGTTTTCTCGCCAATTTGGATATGACCAACTTCATGTTGGTAACCCCACTACTAACTTCCGTCATTATGGAAAGTTACTCGACGGTGCTAGGGGTTGGAGATATTTCAATGCTGCTCGTACTGGCGCCAAGTTTAGAGTCTCAACCGCCACTAGTACTACAGAGCTACGTATACTTCATACGTATGCTCATTTTTATGCTTCAATTCGTTCTTTTGCCCACGGTTACAATATGAGGGGTAGTCTGAGGTGGCCTAAAGAAGGAGATATTGAGGAGCAGGTCAGGGTACCAGCAGACATCTCTGACGATACTGGCATTCCAGATCCATTTTTAGAAGTTATCCCAGCAGGAGCTGGGGAACCAGCTGCAAAACCTATCATCATTGGCAGAGGCCAAAAAAGAAAACAAAGTACAGCCGTCACATTTCCAGAGAAAACTCCAGAAAAGAAGAAGAAGTCTACCACAAAAGGGCCTTCCAAACCAAGAGTCCACACTCCAGAAGATGACACTTTGATTGAAGCGGACCATCTTGTTAGTTCTTCCTCAGTCCGTCCAGGAGAAGGATCTTCAGCCCCTCCACCAATAGTTGGATCAGGAGCTGTAACTCTTTTGTCTCCTGGGCGTCTTAGCACCTCACTCCATTTATCTTTGCCAACCAAGGCACAGGTTACAGAGGGTGCTACTACTGTATCCACCGCTGATCAAGACCGCATCCCATCAAACGAACCAGCTCTTGACTTCGAGGATGATGACTGGGATGGTGATTATGATACATATCTTGAAAAAACGCACATATTCCAAGTATTACACAAAACCTATACGGAATTATATATCATGATTTTGTATATTAACTTATTTTGTTCGTTTTTTTTGCAGATATTATAATTGTACCAAAGCCTATGGCTCCTCCTCCTCAAGAAGAAGATATTTATGAGGAAAATGAGGAATCTGCTGATGAGATTTCTTCTTCTAGCGAATAGGGTGCTGATGAAGAGGGAGGACAACAACCCGCGGTGGAGCATCAAGAAGCACATCCTGAACTATCCTCTCATGTTGAAGATCAGCACCAGAAAGAGGCTGCAATAGACCTCACTGCAGGTGATGATGAACCTGCTGGAGGAGAACCGGTCTTAAATAAAGAATCAACTATAGAAGATTTTACTGCAGCTGAAGCAGTAGAAAATCCTCCGGAGCCGACAGTTGAAGAAGGTGCTGAACCCAAGGAAGTGATAGCATCTTCTACTGTAGTTGCTGATTCAATATCAGTTTTTGATAAACCGATACCGGAACCTGAACCAGCTCCTGCAATTGTCACCACATCCACCGATATCACCGTCGCCGAAACTCCAGAAACGACTGGAGTAACAGATATTGAAGACATTGCTCCTGAAGTTCTTGGGAGCCAAATAACAGCAGTGACAACAATAGCTCCACCTCTGTCTGTTGTTACACCAATGGTAGCTATAGGTGTTGGAGATACAATCCCTGAAGCTCTTAGGGATAACTTAGCCATGGCAATAGTAACAGCAACAACTTCGTCTCATCCTGCTGTCGTGCCAACCACATTTGCTCCCGATCTCCAAAGAAGAGATTTATTAGATATTGCCGCCACACCAAGCTCCAGCGTAGAAATAAATCTCCTGGTTGAGATTCATACTGAAACTTTTTATAAAACTCTGGCAACTCTGATAAAGATGGTCCTGAATAAGGGTCTCACTTATGAGATTTTGAAGACGACAATGGCTCTGACTATCAAGAATGTTGCCATGTTCAATGATGTTGAGAGAGCTGCAACATTAGAGAAAATTGTGGAGGACCTTGAGCAGCCGATTGGAGAATATCTCAGGCTATCAAATGAGACTGTTGAAAGCCTCATTCAGGAGGAGTATGATGCCTTAACGGCTGATTATCTTGCTCGCGAGACTATGTATAATGCAGCTCTCCATGAACACAGTCTAAAGGTTGCCAAAGAGAAAGCCTTTTTGGCTGGCATAAAACCTGCCCTGCATGGTCACAGAGTGGCTTATAATGCTTTAAACATAGATATTGAGAGCAAGAATGACAAAATCTGCGAAGTCGAGGCAGAGCTAGCTCGCTTGAAGGTTGAAAGAGAGAAGATGATCGATGCTCGAAATCTGCACCTCACCCAAAGCTCAATTTTAGAAGAACAAGCTTTTGGGGTTGAATCGACTATCAAAACCCTTGATGAAGCCAAGGACAATTTGATAATCACTTTCGCTGAACTTTTTTGTATTTGTACCCCCGAAGCTCGACGTGCTGAGGCTACCAAGAAGGTTATGAGTTCTCGTGGCAAGCGGCTAGAAGAATTAAAGAAGTTGCTTCAAGATGTTTCCACTCCACCTTAAGAGAGTGTTTTGTCATCTTTTGTCTTATTCATTTTGTAGTGTTTCCACCAGAAATGAATGAAAGATTTGTTTTGTGATCCTATCGTTTATTTGGAATTTAAACAATAGGTATGAGATAGAAAACACTTATCAGAGGTAATATGGACGTGACAAGTCTTTTAAACTCAACGTATTATATCTATCCAGAGGTAATATGGACATGATAGATAATGAAATTGCATTTTCTGTTTTAGAGCATAATACTAACAGAGGTAATATGAACATGATAGTATGTAAGAACTCAAAGAAAAGTAGATTAATATCTATGCAGAGGTCAAATGGACATGATAGACAGGAAACACCAACAAATTTAATATTTATTCAGAGGTTATAAGAACGTGATAAATAACAAATTCAGCTTTCTATATCAACTGATAAGATGGACGATAAAAATTTCTCTCCAAAGAGATGAGTAATCAGCTTAACCAAACTTTGGTAGCTGGGGGTTAGGAAGACAGACATTATGAGCATATATGTCAAATATCGATAAAAGAAGTGGATGACCTAACCTATTTTATGAGAGAGGAAAAGAGGTCAACTCAAGAATAAATCCTAATGGAAAGTTGAAGATACACGTTCGAATTCATCATATGAGGAACGAGATATATCCGATTCGATGAATTAGTTTTTTTCTGAATCAGATTGTGAGGAATTAGAAGAAAATTCTTCTTGTATATCATCATTAAACATATGGGACGGGTCATATCCCAATCCATGATGAGTCTTCTGATAAAACGGATCACCACATAACGGGAGTCGTCTACCTTTGCCCTGATTGAGACCTTGCATAGTCTTCAAATCATATCCCATATTCTGAATGATCTTGATGGATTGTTGACTATATTTGTCAATTCGGGTTCTTCCTTTATCTTTATCTTTCAGATCGTCTGTCTGAGCAACAGGTATATTTCTAGCCAAGCCAAAAATAATTTGGCGCTTATTTTTCTTATCAGATGGAACCACGAAATAAGATTCTTCATGGCGTCTATAAGTTACACAAGCTTGTGATTGGGCAACTACCGGAAGTAGATAAGGAGAAGATGTTAAGAACTTTTGAGCATAAGGTCCAACATCAACCTGAAGAGGAAAGGAATTTTCTTTATAGTTGATGTATAAAGTTTCTTCTGGTTCTATGTCGCCTTTAGATTGATGACTTTGATTATCAGGAGATAAAGTCATTCTTTCAATAAACTTGGCAGCCATATACTCGAAAAAGAAATCTTCATTGATATCAAAAAGTACAGAATGATCAATATTTACATCATTTACGATTTGACTGCTACGCTTCGGATTAATCATCAGTGGACCATTATCCGTCTTCTGCGTAGATTTGCCAAGATTGACAATCAATGGTGGTTCTGGATCATTCGTACAAGAAGTACGTCCTTTAACCTTAATCAAAAAGGGTTGAACTTGGCTCTTAGTAGGAACATTTACTGATTTCTCATATGAAGCTTGAGTTCTTCCTTGATTACCAAAGGTTGTTCATTGACAGATTGGGATTGGATTCGCCCCTTGACCATGATCTTCAAAGGTTGTTCTTCTGGCGGATCTTCATTAATAGACTGATCTTCAATAAAGGATTGATCTTCAGCTATATCTGATATCTCTTTCACATGTTCTTGTTTATAAAGCCTTGAATCAGAAAAATAGGCTTCGACACCCTTGAAGGGATTGATATCAGCAAATTCAGTCTTTATAACTCCTTGAGAATCCACATACTTGAAGCATTGGTGGAGAGTTGAAGGCACAATGTTGTGTTCATGAATCCACGGTCTTCCAAGAAGAATATTGTAGGATACATCTGAGTTGATAACATGGTTACCATAGTTCGCAGATCGCCAATCTGAATCTTCAGATGAATCTTTCCCAGTGGTTTACTCTTGCTAGCGTTAAAACTAACTATCGTAGTACTAGTGTAAGTCAGGTCACTAGTAGGAATCCTCAGGGGTCTTAGCATACTCTGAAGAATTATGCTAATTGACGACCCAGGATCGATGTAAATCCTGTCAATTTCAGTAGATCCAATATACCCAGTGTAGCATAGAGGTCTGTCATATTTGTTATGCTTCAACAGCATATCTTCTTGTGTAAAGGTGATATTGGGAATTGCTTCCATCACACTATGACATTACGGACACGACACTGGAGTATTATCAGGACTCTTGAGTTGAGCCAAGCATGAATCTGCCTGAAGTAGAGCTTCATTCAAAGTCTCCCGGCTTTCTCTAGAAAGACGAAGCAGTTCAAATATGGATAGTCTAGCTGGAGTATTGGCTAACTGAGCTAGAATATCAAATTTGTAAGGTTTCATCACCACCCCCTGACTGGAAGCAGACTTCAATGGAACGTCAAAACATACTGCTTTCTGTTTTCCCTTTTCAACCACCGAGGGTTTAGCAGGAACAGGAGAAGGTTGAGCTGGTAGTGTTTCTACTACATCTTCTGCTTCTTTGTAAGATCCCTCATAATCTTTGTGGTACTCCTTCCCGGATCTTGTACCAGTAAAAGTTTCTTCTTCAGACTCGAGAGAAAGAAGTACTATATTACAGGATTTAGTCTTCCTTCCTTTTGCTTTTTCTTATAAGGTTTGTTGTGAGGAATTTCAGAACCCAATCCAACAGTAGATTTTTGATTTTGAATTTGTAAAGGAAGTCGTATTCCTTTATCATAATTCAAACCTTCTGCCTTCTGAAAGTCATAACCCATGTTCTATATGAGAAGGACAGATTGCTGACTGTATAGATGAATGGGTAGTAGACTTTTAGCAAATGGTTCCACAGAGGAAGAAGAAGAGATCTCTGTATCCACAGGAGAATGAGGAATATATGTCTCTGTAACTACAGGAGGAGAAAGATTCGGGATACGAAGAAAAATTCCTGTAGCAGCTTTTTCGTAAGCAGCGAAGACTTGTTGTGCCCGGTATAAAGGGACACTATTCATAGCTAACCACTGCTGATGAGTAAGCTTGAGTTTGGTAGGAGGAGCTAGACTTGGAGGACATATGTTCAATCCTCTTAGTCTATCTTCCAAAGGAGTGCAATCCCATAGATAATCTGAATCTTCGGGATCTGGAATAACATGAGAAATCATGTTGTAGATTTTGACTTTCTTGCCTTTCTTGGATTTTGAAGTTTTACTTTCATTTTCCAATTCAGGTATTAAGTCAGGATGTACCCACATAATTTCACCATTTTTTAAGGTAAGAGGCAGCAATCCGTCATTTTCTTCTCTAGGAGGCGGGATATTCACAATCTTCATCGTCGCCTTCGGGATTGGGATGATTCCATCTGCTACTTGCTGTGGAGAAAAATCCCCGAATTGAAGAGAAACCATATTGGTTGTAACCGTATGGTCATCATTAGTTAAGGCGATAGCACCGCCATTTATCAGCTCTTGAATTTTCTTCTTCAGGACATAGCAAGCACCGGTAGGATGATTAATGTATCTATGATAGATACAATATTTGGGATTGTCAGTTAGATTCACCTCATTAGGCCTCTTTGGCTCTGGAATCTGAAGTTTTCCACTCTTCACCAGACATTGAAATATCCCTGGGATATCACTCTCATCAAAAGAGTATTCTTCCTTTGGCCTGGAAGATTCCTGACTATTCGGCGTCATTTTATTCTTGGAAAGATTAACCATGAGGGTATCTTTTCCTTTCACATTACGATTGCCGGGGTTATTACTAGGATTACTTTTCTTTCCTCTATCATCTGAGGTGAAAATCATTCCATGTTCACGAGCCAACCTACCATTGGTCTCGGCAGAAACTGCTACTATGATAAATGAAACCCAATCTGTGAATTGAGAACCCGTAAAAACAGCAATAGATGGTCGCAGATTCATCTTGCATGTATCAATAAGTGCTGAATCTGGCATACCAGGGGGCATTTTTAAAGTCGCCTGTCGGAAACGTTCAATGAACGTTCGAGTATCCTCTTTCTCCTTTTGCTTGATTTCTATCAAGGAGGACATGTTCATATCCATACCTCCTTCATAGAAGCGGAAGAGAAACATTGCCTTAAATTCGTCAAAAGACGAAATGCAATTATCAGATAAACTTCGATACCAATCATAAGCCGAACCCGTTAAGCAACCAATGAACACTCGAATGAGAAGAGCATCATTTTTCTGCAGATGTACAGTCATAATATCAAAATAATTGATATATTGACTAGGAGAAGCCCTTCCATCAAAAAATACTATGGATTGTGGCTTGAATTTTGGTAGAAAGGGTATATCATTCCAATGAGGAGGATAAGGTTGCTTAATCCCTAACCTCTGAGTTGATCCTTGTGCCTCAAGACTTCAAACTGTGCTTTGAGTTCACGTACTGCTTGAATGGCCTCACTAGTTTGCGGAAGCACATTTGATTGAATAGTTGTTGGATGTACCGTAATCCCCACCGGAGATGGTACATCTTCTGGAATAATAGGATCTGGAGATACATAATTTTGATTAACAGCAGGCTCCTGAAAATTCAAAGGTATATCAGCCCCTTGACTATCTTGAGTTTGTGCTGCTACTGGTACTGGTGCTATTACTGTTGGCTGAGCAGTTTGCTAATTTAATATTATCTGATGCATGTTTTGCACCATGTTAAGCATGTCTTTTAGTGATTGCTCAACGGCAGTGAGACGCTGTTCTGTATTAATAGATGAGATCTCTGGTTCATCTCCAACAGCGTAGGATTCAACCTCTCTTGAAGATATATAAGGATCAGTATAGAAGTATGAATCGATACTGTCAGTCTCGGACTCAAAAGATTGAGTACCCCAGCTTCTGAATCAGAAGTCTGTATTTGTCTTTGTCTTCTTGATCGAGTGTTTTGATATACTCCCTCAAAAGAATCAAGAAGTCTGTTGAACTGTTGCTGACCTGGGGTTTTGGACGTATTTCGTCTTGGACGTCGTCCTCTGTTAGTATGAGATGCCATGTTCACTGACACATATGACAACTCATGTTCTTGGTCTTCAGTTTGTTGTTGAGACACATTAAAACTCAATCGATAAAAAACTGACCGTTTTGAAGCCGAACAACAACAATTGATTACAACCTGGTGATAATCACAATGATGTTTTTCTTGGGGAAATATCAACGGCGATTGTCTATTCTTACGCTTTTGTATTAGCAACTCACGTAAGTCAGAAGGAGTGGAGGGAGTAGTCTTCTTTATTACATTTGGGGTGAAAAAATGTTTAGTCCCCTGTGTATAAAGAAGATTACTGGCTGTATTCGCAGAACCAAATTGTACATTTCTACACGTTTGGAGTTGTGTGCGTAAATCTTGAGATTTTTTAGCACGAAGGACTCCATTTTCATTACGTGTAATTTGTAGATTTGGTACTTTCCGTAGAGCAGTATAAGAAAGCTTTTGGTGTAGAACTGAATCTTTACCAACATTATTTTTATGCTGCACACGTTTAGGTATATTCACATTAGATGTAAAAACATCATTACGAATTTTATCTACTCTGTCAAAGACAGGAGATTTACCTTTACGCGTAGAGCATAAAAATTGGTTATCTACCACGTCACAGACGGGAGATTTTGTTTTACGCGAGGAGCGTAATTTATTTGAGCCTACCACGTCACCGATGGGAGACTGATTCTTACACCCAGAAGCACAATCGTTAGAGTCTGCCCCATTACAAATGGAAGACTCATCTTTATGTACTGAGCGTAAAAGTTGGTTTTTACCCACTGAGCGTAAAACCTGGTTCTTACGCAGTGGGCGTGAAACCTGATTATCTTCACCGTTACAAACGGGAGATAAATCGTCACACTTTGAGTGCAACTCTGAAGTAAGGACTGCCTCGTTACGAACGGGAGCCCTACAACAGGAGTGGAAGAATTCCCTTGCCACTAGCAGCAGCAGAGAGATTAGAAGCTATTTTAGATTTAGGAATCCAAACTTTTCGTGCTTTGCGAGATTTTTGAACATTGGAGTAGCGAGAACCACCCCCAGTTCGGAGCATCCCTTCATAAGCAGTCTGGTCGAAGTGTACAACCAGAGTCTTCTTTGTCGATCCAATCGACACATTATCGTATTGAGCAATTACCTCCTCGTCAGAGGAGAAGGTCGTCCCCTGCAGAGTCGCCATTTTTGTTTCACTTAACAAAATGCCTGGAAATCGGATTTTGAAAATAAAACGAGGAAGAGTACAAGAAGTAATTTGATTCTGGAAAAGTATTGCTGTAGAAGTCTGATCTATAAATGATCACTTTATTCCTTGGACCATACGATGATGATGAAGATCGCTGCTTGAAGATGAACAACTTGGAAGAACTAAGTCACCAGAAAGGTATCGACGCACTTGGGCACTGATGGCGAGGCCGAATGCTTTCCTGCTTTGCTTCACTCTGTTCTGAAAGAAAAGTTGAAGAAGAATGCTCTAGAGAATCAAAAATCTCTGAGTTCTAATCTCTCTGTCTTTTCTCCTGTCTATGTGTGTCCTTGTCTCTGAAAAAAATAAGTCTATTTATAGACTTGGGTTCTTGTGCGAAAAAACTTAACAAAAGTTCCGTCTTTACGCTAACAACTGCCACCCACGACCGAAGTCATCGTCTGTATATGTTGACACGTGTCCCATCATTTCAGTAAGAATAGGATGCACGTACACACGTTCTTCGAGATGTGTGGCATGAAAGCCATGTAGGCAGACCACGTTCTCAATTGATGAAGAAGAATAGGGCGTAAAACAACCCCAATGTACTCTGAGCGTAAAGCAGTGGAGTAGGCGTAAAACAGCCCTGTCATAGATTTTCTGCGTAAAGTGGTTATTGAATAACCTTGAGCGTAAAGTAGCCCAAATAGACTTTACGCACACGTCGACTTTCGAGCGTAAAAACTCATATAATCTCCGTGCGTAAAAGAAGCCATAGTGTGAGCGTAAAGTAGCTCAGTCCATATACTAAACGACAACATTGGTTTCTGTATAAAACAAATCCCTTCGAAATCTATGGTATATGCCATCATCAATATCTTCATGTCAGACTTTGCATTAAATGCGAGACTTTGACAGCTTTGTCCAGCGTAAAAGGAGGGTTAGCCTATCTTTAGGCGTAAAACCATTGTCTTGACCCTGGCTGCTTTAGGCGTAAAAAGCGATTAGCCTTGTCTTGGACGTAAAGTATTTAACCTCCCTGCGGCGTAAAGTAGATCAATTTGAGTAGAATGATCTATCACTTTGACTCATTCTGTGAAGCACTTTTTACGCTCCTACAACCCATAGCAAATTCATCATAAAGAACCAAGACATAATCAATATTTATGCAGATCACTTTAATGAATAACCGCTTCATCCAAAATTCCTAGTTCACGATAAAGAAAGTTGAAACGCTCCTCGGATAGTGGTTTAGTAAGAAATCTGCCAGCTGATGATCAGTGTCAATAAATTCTAAGTTTATGGTGCCATTCCGTTGGTGATCACAGCAAAAAGTGGTGACGAATTTCAATGTGTTTCGTACATGAGTGACATATAGGGTTGTTAGCAAGGTTGATAGCACTAGTGTTATCACAGAATATAGGAATGTGCATAAAGGATAGGTTATAGTCTGCAAGGATTTGCTTTATCCATAGAATTTGTGCACAACAACGACCAGCTGCGATATATTCAGCTTCTGTTGTGGATAGTGCGACAGAATTTTGCTTCTTGCTAAACCAAGAGACTAGAGCTTTGCCTAATAAATGACACGTGCTGCTTGTACTTTTACGGTCGACTTTGCATCCTGCGAAATCAGCATCCAAATAAGCAATAAGGTCAAAGGATGTGGACTTGGGATACCATAAGCCCACAGTAACTGTACCCTTAAGGTATCGAAAGATACGCTTAACGGCTGGACATGTGTGATTCCTTAGGACTAGCTTGATAGCGAGCACACAGACAAACACTGAACATGATATCGGGACGACTAGCAGTTAAATAAAGTAAACTACTAATCATACCTCGATACTTACGTTGGTCAACAGGTTTGCCGCTTTCATCAGGTTCCAGCTTTGTCGTAGTAGCCATAGGGGTGCTGATTGGTTTGACGTAGTCAAGATCAAACTTCTTCAGCATATCCTTTGTATATTTTGACTGGCTGATGAAAGTTCCTTGCGAAGTTTGTTTGACTTGCAATCCAAGAAAGTAGGTGAGCTCCCCCATCATGCTCATCTCAAATTCGTTATGCAAACACTTAGCGAAATCTTGGCAAAGATTTTCATTAGTAGAACCGAATATGATATCATCTACATAAATTTGCACTAAAAGAATAGTGTTTTGAAAACTTTTGATAAACAGTGTAGTGTTAATTTTCCTTTTTGAAAAACTTTTATCTAGCAAGAAATTGCTTAGGCATTCATACCAATCTGGGGGCTTGTTTGAGGCCATATAGCGCTTTCTTGAGTTTAAAAACAAGGTCAGAAAATTTGTGATTTTAAAACCAGAGGGTTGTTTTACAAAAACTTCTTCCTTAATAAATCCATTCAGAAAAGCACTTTCGACATCCATTTGGAAAAGTTCAAAATTTTGAAAGTTTGCAAAGGCACAAAGCATCCGAATGGATTCAAGTCTTGCAACAGGAGCATACGTCTCATCGTAGTCGATACCTTCCTCTTGGTTGTATCCTTGAGATACTAGACGAGCTTTGTTGCGAGTGACTGAACCATCTTCATTTACTTTGTTACAAAAAACCTATTTAGTACTAATGATCGAATGGTTAGCTGGTTTAGGAACAAGTTCCCAAACCTGGCTTCTTTCGAACTGGTTGAGTTCTTCTTGCATAGCGAAATCCAAAACTCATCATTGAAAGCTTCTAAACAATTTTAGGCTCAATTTGTGAAATGCAGGCAGTGCTAGCAATGGAGTCTCTTAACGATGATCGAGTACTTACTCCGCGTGATACCTCACATATTACCAAGTTTCTGGATGTGACGGCTTGAATGCGAATTTCTTCGGCAGGCCCTTCAGAGAGTTGGTTTCAGGGGTGATATTTATCGGAGTAGAAGTTGATGGCTCAATATCATCGTCAGGAGTAGCTACTGTACTATTATCCTCATCAAAAGTCACATAGTAGACTCTTCTACAATCAATGAGCATTGGTTGAACACTCTATATCCCTTGCTCTTGGTAGCATAGCCAAGAAACATACCATCGTCAGCTTTAGCATCAAATTTGCCTAAGTTGTCTTTGGTGTTAAGGATAAAACAGCGACAACCGAACACTCTAAAATATGAAACATTTGGAGTTCTACCAAACCAAAGCTCATAGGGTGTTTTCTTCGTAATAGGTCGAATAAGCACCCTATTTAAAATATGCACGCTGTACTGATCACAGCTTCAGCCCAAAAATATTTCAGAAGTGAAAATTTATTCAACATGACTCTAGACATATCGCCAAGAGTCCTATTCTTCCGCTCCACAACACCATTTTGTTGAGGAGTTCTAGGACAAGAAAACTCATGATCAAAACCATTTGAATCGCAAAAATTTTCAAAATTAGTATTTTCGAATTCGCCTCCATGATCACTTCGGATTCGAGTAATCATGTAGCCTTTTTTCGTTTTGAACCTTTTTAGCAAAGATTTTGAAAACAGAAATCACATCGCTTTTGTTTGAAAGAAAGAAAACCCAAGTAAATCTAGAAAAATTATCTACTATAACAAAAGCATAGAGTTTTCCACCAAGATTGGCTACTCTAATAGGACCAAATAAGTCCATGTACAGTAATTGTAAGGGTCTAGTAGTATTTACAGTGTTTATGGAATGAAATAAAGATTTGGTTGTCCTTATTCAGTTCACATTCGGCACATACCATGTCCTTCTTGAATGTGATGTTGGGCAAACCTCTTACTAGCTTCTTTGTCGATAGCCTGGATATAGTATCCATATTGGCATGACCAAGATGCTGGTTCCACAACAATCTCTCATCCTTGTGGGCGTAGAGGCATCTTCCTGCACTGTTAGTATCTCTAGATAGATAGAAAATATAAATGTTATCCTCTCTTATTCCTTCAAAAGCGATGTCTCCCGTTAACCTATCATAAATATAGCATTTACTTTGTCCAAAGTTAATATCATATCCATGATCAGCAAGGTGACTTATGCTGAGCAGGTTATGATTTAACTCGGTCACTAGGCAGACATACTTTATTACAGGAGAAGGAGGATGACCAATAGTACCATTACCTATGATGTATCCTTTTAAGTTGTTGCCGAAGGATAGATACCCTTCCCTCTTCATCGATAGTAATACAAAAAGATTTGCGTCTCCCGTCATATGTTGCGAGCATCCACTATCGAGAATCTACTTGCTTTTAGTTGAGGGAGGAAGGTCCACCTACATCAAGAGTAGATGTGACCTTTGGTACCCAAGTTCTTGTGGGTCCTAAAATGTTAGTCTTTGGCACCCATACATATAGATTTATATCTACTAATCTCCTAATTCTACATTGTGGTGAGATGTGTCCATGTAATCCACAGTAGGTGCAAGTAGCATGCCTATTTATATTGGAAGCAGGTTGATAATGATGTCTATATGCAGCATGGTGAGAGTTGTGTGGAACAGCAGGATAGTGACTGTACGTGGCAGCAGGATGATGGTTATGTCTATATGCAGCATGGTGATGGTTATGTCTATGTGCAGCATGGTGATGGTTATGTTTATGTGCAGCATGGTGATGATTAGCAGGATAGTGTATCACGACCCGCACCCAAGGTAGGGGCACGAGTACGTGGTTACGTCCAACCTACGCCGCAGAATTAGCGGTAGAACGTTGTATAGGTCGTCTATAAATACTACAACTAGATAAAATATAAGGGTACCTGTCATCTCCGTACAAAGGTATAATATGGCATAACTCAATCACAAGACAAACTAAGATAGATAGCACAAAATAGAAATATGATAGAAGGGAAAAACTGGAAAAGAGTTCAAGATCCAACACAAGCTCAGAGATATAAATACATCACAAAAACTTAAAACATAATATAGTATACAAAGTATGAAAGCACTAGCTGGATCGCAGTCCAGACAAGCCTAACTAAGCTATACTAGTCCATGTGTGTAGAGTCTAGTGGCTCAACTATCAGGCCACAGTCCTGGACTAAGTCTCCATCTATCTCGACCCCATAGTAGGTCGAGCAGTCTGCCTCATAATCATCTGTAATATATCAATGGTATCCTGTCAAGAAAATGAGCAAGTACAAACACTAACAGCAGTTCCATATGAATTGACAAATTCTATAAGAGACAGTATAATGAAATACAAGACAAAGATATGGGATGACTTGGGAGCCATTTGAAAGGCGAGTTACAACCCGTAAACCAAACAAGTACCGGGGTTGTAACCCTCCTTCCGAATAGAACTTAGCCTCCAATCAAGGTATAGCATAAGAGCATGTAGAACATGTGAAATATAAGACAAAATTAATAAAAATATATAACAGGATGTGAGTACTGAATAGGACGACAATTTATAAGATGACTTGGGAACTATTCGGAAACTAAGTTACAACCCGTAAACCAAACAAGGATCGGAGTTGTAATCCTTCTCCTGAACAGAACTTAGCCTCCAATAATAAATAAATATAAAATGTGCATTGAATTATTAGTGCGTTATGTGATCGGCTTGGGAAACATGATCAAGCTTTCCATCCGACCGGCTATGAACAAGTGTACAACGGAGCAGGATCAGGCCGGCCACCATGGAAAGCTATGAACAAGTGGGGTCAGGCTTTACCCGTCATGAGTGAGGGTATAGCTATGAACAAGTAACAAGTACAAGTAGTGAGAAACAAGTAGAGGATTTTGATCACACAACCACTAATAACTCCCATCTCCGAATAGTATAATGGATCCGAAATAAAATGTCATGATACGAGACTCAAGAACAGGAGGCCAGCCCTGCTCCCAAGTCCATGTCTATATAAGTACAAGTAACAAGTCGAGTCATATACCAATATACCAAGTAATCCAAGGAATGACATCTATGACAGGATTCGACGTATACTAGTCCGTGAAACTATCAGTGTCAGGAATCAAGTAAGATACTACAACTGAATCAGATATAGCAGATATCAAGACAATGAAAAACTATCAGTGAATGTACTCGCCTTCGGTCCTGAGATGATAAGGTGAACAGATGCTCAAAGTAATCACAGACCTAAAGATGAGATATCATAAGTCAAAACAGGGTTTAATAATAAAAGGGAAGCTAATCAAATCATGATATGCAAATCTAAGTCAAACTAGGTCAAACTAGGTCATACTAGGTCAAACTAGGTCATACTAGGTCATACTGAGCCAAACTAGAACAAAAAGGTCACAGGAAGTCAATCCAAGTCAAACTAGGTCAATCTGGGTCAAAGGTTGACTTACAGTTGACTTTTGGGTCAACTGGTCAACTCTGGTCAACTCTAGGTCAACCGTAGGTCAAACTAGACAAATGTTGACTAACAGTTAACTTTCAGTCAACTAGTCAACTCTGGTTTGGTTTTGGGTTAATTATAGGTAAAGTGTTGACTCGTAGTTGACTTTGGTCACACTACAACAAAAAGACCTATTAATGACGCTCGACAAGGAGTTTTAATGACGGCTGATACATAAGCGTTATTAAGTTAAAAAATACCTTTTTTCTATGATGGTTTGGACTAATTCTGGGCTTTTATAACATTTTTAAAATAAAGCATTATTAATATTTTAGAGCGGTGGCAAACTTGTAATAAACTTTCTGTAATATATTCCATCCCCCCACGATCTTATTCGGAAGAACTCTCCTTCTCCTTGCTCCCCTTCTTCCCCCGCTTCCCTCCTCTCCCCAAACCCTAAAATTTTCCTCTCTTTCACCCCACCCCTGTCGCCTCTCCCTCCGCCGCACAAAGCCTGTCGCCCCTTCTCATCACCGTCCGATCGCCGCACAAAGCCTGTCGCACAAACCCTAAAATTTCGGGGAGGGTGGAATGGGGACGACGAGGGGGGGTCCTCGGGGAGGAGGCCGCGATGGCGCTGGCGGAGATGGAAGGGGGACGGAGAGCCTCCCGCGGACCTCGCGGCGGCGGTGGAGGGGGGAAAGGATCCCGGCGGAGATCGTGAGGAGGTTCGAGGAGCTGGAGAGGTCGGCGGCGACCTCAGCTCCATGTCCGTCCTCCCTCCCCACTCAACAAGGCCTGCGACCTCAGCTCCATGTCCGTCCTCCCTCCCCACTCAAGGTTCGAATCCCTCCATTTTACTGCTCGGATCGTTCGTTGTTCTCTTTTATTGTTTGCGCTGATTTTTTTGGTTGGTTGGTGAAGGAGGACGAATTCGGCGTCCCTCCGGCCATCCGGACCCACGCCGCCGTCCGCGAAACCCGATATTATCGCTCGACGCGTCGTTCGTCCCGAGCGCCTCCGACGGCACCGTTGCGTACAGTAGCGTTTTTCTTCCTTTCTTGTTTTTTGACGAGTTTTTATTTTAGGCTGTGATGTGGCAGGAATTATAGATGGTTTGGGGAGTTTGGTTGCCTTCCTTGTCAAAAATGATGGGTGAAGAGGTAAAGATACTTAATATCACATAGTTTGATACTAAGTTTTGATACATTCCTCGTCATGTTCTGATGAGTGAAGAGGTAACAAACTTTGCTAATATACCCATGATATTAACATTGATTACTCTGAGCCAACCATTCTATTACCTATTATTTGGAAGAATTTTGATTTTTACTCTTTGTCATTATTTTATTCACTCGTGCTTAAGTTTGTTTCCTATTAGTTTTGTTTTTTTGTATGGGCTGTGAAGAGGCAGGAATAACAAATGGTTTGTATAAAATAAATTGTTAGTAATGTTGGTTGCATTCCTTATCAAACATGTTGGGGGAAGAGGGTAACGAAACTTAGTATCAAAATTTACAATTTCTATTCCATTGGATGCACACCTATTCATCTATTCAAGGAATTAAGTATCAGTCTTGCAACTTCATACTTCCATCATTTGGCTGACATTATTATCTTATTGCTTACTGGGTTATCATTTTTGTCCGTTCCTTATAGGTCACACATTTGTTGTATATTTGTCCATTTTTTTTAAACTTCTGGCGTAGTTAAACTTTGTCATATTCAAACTCTTTGATTCACTCTAAAGCACTCCCATCTAAAGATTATGTCCTGCCTTGATGATATCTTTTTGGTCATCCAAGATAATGGAAGATATGTGATAGCAGTGTGATTCTTAAGCATCTTTTCATGTTGCACAGATTCTTTTGTCATCATCTTTTTGAGGCTTGGTCCATGATTCGATAAATAGTATTCCATAGCTGCATTCATTCTTCATTCGAGCACTTTGAACTAAAATGGTGTTGGTCATTTGTGAACTGTGGAGATAGGGTACCGAATTTCTGATCCAGAGTTTTATAAAATGGTACAACTCTCTCAGATGATCAATTATCATACCAAAAAAGATCCTCTATTCTATTGTAGTTCAGATTGTGATGAAAGAGCTTAATAAAGAGGTGATTTCACTTGTTTAGCTGCCTTTTAGTAATCCTTTTATGAAGGAACACTGAGTAAATGAAGGCTTCAGTCTCCTTTAAATAGCTGAACAAGATGTTTTACTCTTGAGCTATCTTCGGCTGCTGACTGAAAGGAGACAATATATGGACGAGGCCAATATTTCATCTCTTCTAGGTAATCATTCACACTGCTACCACTCAACTTAGTATCATTCACCGGTAACGAAACTTAGTATCAAAATTTACAATTTATAATATCACACAAACAATTTTTTTTCTATTCCATTGTCTATACCTACAACTTTATTGTGTTCCTATCAAAAAATTTATATATTGGCAATGATGAGATACAATTTGGAGATGGTTTTGTGACTTCCGTTGCAATGAATTATGGTTTTGAAAAAATCTGTCCTTGCAGTTCTACTATGCACTATGAGCCAACCTTATGTATTTTGATCCTGCTATTTTTTTTACCTTTCTTTGGTCATTTTCTTGACTGTTTTTACAATTTGCAGTTGTAGTTAACTTGTTTTTACATGGCAGCTTTGTTCCTGCAGTTCTACTATACTCTGAGCCAACCTTATGTATTTTGATCCTGCTATTTTTTACCATACTTTGGTCATTTTCTTGACAGTTTTTCCAATTTACAGGTACAGGTAACTTGTTTTTACATGGCATTTCCTGTAGTTCTACTATGCACTATGAGCCAACCTTATGTATTTTGATCCTACTATTTTTTACCTTACTTTGGTCATTTTTGGACTGTGTCTACAATTTGCAGGTGCGGTTAACTTGGTTTTACATGGCAGCTTTGCTCCTGCAGTTTTACTATGCACTCTGAGCCAACCGTGTTGTATTTTGATCATGCTATTTTTTGACATTTGGTCATTTCATGAGTGTTTTTACAATTTGCAGGTGTGGTCAACTTGTTTTTACAATTAGCAGCTTTGTTCGCAGGTAACTTGTTTTTACATGGCATTTCCTGTAGTTGTACTATGCACTATGAGCCAACCTTATGTATTTTGATCCTACTATTTTTTACCTTATTTTGGTTATTTTCTGACAATTTGCAGGTGAGGTTAACTCGTTCTTACATGGCAGCTTTGTTCCTGCAGTTTTACTATGCACTCTGAGCCAACCGTGTTGTATTTTGGTAATGCTATTTTTGACATTTAGCCATTTCTTGAGGAGGGGCCTCCTCTTCGCGGGCAATCGACGGAGACGACAAAGAGGACGGCAACGTGAGGAAGAAGCTCAGGCTTACGAAGGAGCAGTCTGCTCTTTTGGAGGAAAGGTTCAGAGAACATAGCACTCTCAATCCAGTAACGCTCTACTTAGCATCTAATATATTATATATATATATATATATATATATATAATTATATATATATATATATATAATTAATTCAAACTAGCTTAGTTAGATCTTCCTCTAATATATACATACTGTTCTCATGATGATGATGATGTTCAGAAACAAAAACAAGCCTTAGCAAAGCGATTGAACCTCCGGCCGCGCGCAAGTAGAGGTCTGGTTCCAGAACAGGAGGGCAAGGTTTGCACCAATGCACAAATCAAAATTTTTTTTCCTCTATGTTTTATTGCTTGTGTTTCAAGGACTTACTTGCTTATCTGTGATTCGGTGAGTATCCACTAATACTGTTGTGCTTCTTCTATGATATTTTTTTTAATCTTTTTCAGGGTTTTCTACGTGATGCCGACAGTTTTGATGTGCTCAAAGTTGAAGCCAATGTACTAATAGTTTTGAGGGTCTACTTACTAGTAGTAGTTGTAAATATATGTATTTGGATGTCCTATTTTGAAAAAATATAATGAAGATGGTGATATATATTATATATTTGTAATTGGATTAAATGGTACTCTATAACATTTAGATGTTTTCTTGTGAATATGGTTCAAAATGAATGTTTTGAAATTGAATTGAGCAACATTGAGCATTGATCTATAATTTTTTGGAAAGTAATATATAAATGTGCAGATTGAGCGTTATAAATGTGCTGAATTGAGTCTATACAGATTATCTATTCATAACGCTTTCAAACTACGCTGAAAATAAGTGTAGCAGAAACTCATCATATTCATGACGTTTTTATTTATGACGCTTTTAAAAACATTTATAACACCCTTTTCATCACGCTTGCTTTGGAAAAAAAAGCGTCATGGTTTGTTATTAATGACGGTTTTTAGCCGTCATTAAAAGGTATTTTTGTTGTAGTGTCAAAAAGTCAACTCTTGGTCAGCGGGGGTCAAGACTAGGCTAAACCCTTACCTAACCATTACCTACCAAGACAACCTATTTCTAACCCCATCTTAAGAATCAAAACCCCATCTTTGACTTTACCCCAAAATCCTACTTTTACCCTCTAAGATACTGATTTTATCTTAGGATACCCACTCATCTACATCCTAAGACAACTAACGTAGATACTAGATACTAGTAAGATACCAACCTATATCTTATCCCAAGATACCATATACCTTAGTCCTATTGATATCCTAATACCAATACCTTAGTTGTAAACCCAATACCTTAGTCTAGGTATAAATACCTTAACTACCAAGATACCAATCTTAGATATCTAATATCTATCCTAAGCTACTAGCTAACCAATAACTTAGATATCTAACCTTAGTTACCTAGGTAAACCCAATACCTTACCTTGTAATAAGGTAAACCCATTACCTTAAGGTAAGATAAAGCATTAACCTTGGTTGAAAACTAATACCTTAACCTCTAATACTAATACCTTAAATATCTAGCCTCTAACCATCCACCTAAAATATTAGATGGGCAATACCTTAGTATCTAATACCTTAGTATAAAGTAAACCCTCTCTACCTTGTAGGTAAGTTCCTTTACCTTGTAGGTAAATACATTACCTTAAGGTAATAGGCAAATACCCAAAATATCCTAAGATACTACTATGACGCTTTTTTTTCAAAGCAACCGTTATGAAAACGGGTGTTATAAATTTTTTAAAAGCGTTATAAAAAACCGTCATGAATAGTTTCTATAAAAGCGTTATGATATTTAATATATAGTGCACAATTCGGAACTTTTGTAAAACGTTATGAATAGAATATGTATAGGCTCAATGCAGTACATTTATAACACTTTATACTATTCAAATTAGCATATCCAAATCGGTCCATATAATTGTCCTGTCTAAAAATCAAATTAACATTATATATCACCATCTTTATTACATTTCTCAAAATAGAGCACATATCAACATCTTCATTACATTCTCAAAATAGAATATCCAAATAATATATATATTTATAACTACCAAAATTGTCCACATCAAAACTTGGCCACATAACCAATAATCATGAAAGATCAACGACAGCCGGAACACCAGTAAAATCTTGAGAAAAAAGAAGACAACCAAATCAGTCCATATAATTGTCAGGCCTAAAAATCAAATCTAATCATGAAATATCAAGAGAAATGAGTAAAACAAACTAGGTCATGATAGGGATCAGGTATTTGTCCATATCTGGAGCAACTTGACAGAATAATTCCTTAGAAAAGAGTTTTCATGAAAATGGGAACAATCATAACATTATATAGAAACCATAAAAAACTATTGCAGAGATTTTGCAAGAAAAAAACCAATTCCAACGACGCCAATGCCTTTAAAAGGGAAGAAATAGAACAGTATCCTGAAGGAATGAGGAGTTTCGATTTCCTTCACCGTCTATCAAAACAAACACAATATAAAGGTATAGTTGGGGAAAGAAGCTAGCAACAGAATAGTTATCCTGCGTCCCAGCAACAACCACAATATAAAGGTACATTTTATATAGATTATGTTCATGTGTTCAAAGTTTTGATTCCATGAGTGTGTTGAGCGTAGCTTGAGGTTGGCAGGTTTCCATGTTTCAATCTTTTATATCATGTTACTAGATAAATTCATCTTGCAAATGCATATATAGAAAGATAAATGTATCTTTTAAATACGTTTCCAGAATATCATTAATACAGTAATATATTAAACTAATTTTCTCACCTTCTACAAAATATGTGTGTGTGAGATATAGAAAACCTAACTTTATAAACACACAGATAGTCAGTAGTGTGTTCTAGATACCAGGAAAAGAAGGATCTCGAGTTTCTTCTTTTCTCTCTTCTCGTGTAAAAATATACCAAGCCAATAATTGCATACCATTTCAATTCTTCTCATCCTAGGAAATATCTTTTTCAGAACCTACATGTTCAATTTTCAAAGAGCAATTTACCAAGAAAACATACAATAAACCAATGGAAATAATATCTCAAGCTTTGTAGAAATTTTTTTGTTAGGTTTTATTTTAAGACATCTGCAATAAATAACTAAATACTAGATGCATACACATGACCAGAGTTTTCAAGTAGAAGGCTCACGTGTTCTTTGGATCGCTGCCAGTTATTATACGCCATTCTTCGTACTCCAAAGCCGGATAACATATTTTGAGAGGCATATTTCCCACAAAGCTTGCAGAAATTGCTTTGTTATATAGAGAATAGACCAAAGTTGTTTTTTATGAAGAACCATCAAAGAAACAATTATCATCATAAAAATTGTGGAAAGCTCAAGAAAATAAAGAAAAACACAACAGTGACAAGTCCACATAAATACAGTCAAGTCACATGCACAAGGAACTCATTTATCCCTTTATATATATCCAATTTTGTACCCTTCCAATTGCTCCCTCATTCCTCCGTTTTCTCCATTATTAAATATTAGACTTTATCAAGCCATGTTCGTCTCATGTTATTT
Organism: Iris pallida; assembly: GCA_029216955.1. Lineage (NCBI taxonomy): Eukaryota > Viridiplantae > Streptophyta > Magnoliopsida > Asparagales > Iridaceae > Iris > Iris pallida. Next base: position 9,368,862 of record JANAVB010022397.1, read on the forward strand.
ATTTTGCTTCTCCATACCTATTACCATCAAAATCATTTTTAGTTGACCTTGTGATTGTTATAATTTATATCATGTGTAACGCATGGTTATTTGATCTGCCTAATCTCCCTTCAAGGATCTCAGACATTATAAATCATAATTAATCAGAACATGGTATTATTGAAATTTGTATTACAAAGGATCTTTTACTTACATCCCTCTCTACTTGCACTGAATGCAACAACAATCATTGCTAAAGCCAATTTCCATTTTGAAGCATTTGGGAAAATGTGATCCAGTTAGTAAGTCACCCAAGTTTTTAGTCCAAATGGTAAGTGGATCATCCATTAACCCCCAGTTTCTATACATCCACATCACCCTATGCAATCGGGGTGTAGACGGACGGACAGCTGGTCATAAGAACTATGTCGATTCTGAAGGTCTCGTGTGCTCTTTTACTTAAATTGGAAAGTTATGAGAAAAGCCAAAAATAAATATTTGCATTCTTAGACACGAGGTTAAGTTTGAAATACCATAAGGCTGTCCGAGAAGAGCAGGGTATGTTGCATCGACTGCTCGTCGAACGTCGAAGCTTCCATCCGCGTGATGACGGAGGAGACATAGTTCCCCCTTTCCTTCTCTCTGCAGACAAATCAACAACAACAAAAATTACACACCCAAAAAAATAATCATTCTAATAAGAGATTAATTTTAAGTTTTAACGTGTATGATTGTTTTCTCCAATTATATTATACAACACTTTTCCATCCCTCAAACTCAAACAAATATCAAATGGGTTTTCTCTATTTCATTAAAAACCTAAGTACCGAAACCAAAAAAATAAATTCTGGACATTTAAATACCAATGAAGAATGAGTGAATGTTCAGAACAGAAGGGGAAAAAAAAGTAAAGAAAAAGGAATGAACCCCCCCCCCGAGCATGTTGAAGACGAGGTAGATAAAGAGGGAGCAGACGGTGACCAGAGGATGATGCCGAAGTGGAGCTTCCCGGCGAGCAGCTGGAAGAGGCCGAAGGCCGCGAGGTGGAGGAAGGGGCCGAGAGGTCGACGTCGGAGTGGATGCTGGGGTTTTTCCAAAAGGGGTTGAGGATGGAGGTGGTCTTGCTCCAGATCTAGCTGGTGTTGATGCCGAGCTCCTCGAGGAGCGGCGCTCGTCGTCGAAGGCAACCGGAGGAGTGATTGTTGGGGGCAGTGAAGGAGGAGAAGGAGGAAGAGGGTCCAGATCCGCAGATGTCAAAGGACATGAAGGGGAGGTTGGGGTTGGGGCTGAAGGAGGTGTGGGAAACGGCAGGGATGGAGCTGGAGCCGCCGACGGTGGAGGGGAATATCACCTGAGGGACGTTAAACCTAACCCTAATTCTGAGCATGGGAGCAGAGGAAGAGGAAGATGAGGAGGAGAGGGGAAATGGAAGGAGAAGTATTTCGAATGCTTAATATTAATAAGTTTACAAAATATTACAAGTTTGCCACCGCTCTAAAATATTAATAACGCTTTATTTTATAAACGTTATAAAAAGCCCAGAATTAGCCCAAACTGAAAAAAAGGTATTTTGAACTTTGATAACGCTTAGGTATCAGGCATCATCAATACGTCTTATCGAGCGTTATTAATAGGCCTTTTGTTGTAGTGTATCTCAAGATTACTCTATATCCTAACTTATATCTCTAATACAAGATATAACCAACTCTAACATATAACTTCTAACCATCTATTCTAACTTAGAAACCTAACACAACTAACAACACTAATATCTAACTATAACATATGTATATATCCATCTCAAACTCTAACCAACTAACATATGTCATCTCAACTAACAATAACATAGACTTACACAACTAATTATCTAACTTATACAAGATATCACTATCTAACTTCTAAGATATCTCTAACCTCTACATAGATTCTAACATAACCACTAACATATCCATACATACTGTCACGCCCGACTCGCCGAATCGGTCGCCATTGCCTTGACTCAATATAAGTCGATCCCCACGGGTCGGGACGTGATGCCGTGCAAGTCTGAATTGGACTTGCACAAGGCAAGGATGTGAATGGAAATTCTTTTGACTCGACGCGTTGAAATTAAACAGTACAGAGAGTTGAAGACATAGCATAGGAAGAAATTTAGCTTTTCATTCATAAACTTACAAAGTATGTGCAAGGTCATTTTTACATTACATATGCCGTTGCAGCTACATCTTGAAACACAAAAAAAAACTCTCGACAAGCTTGTCCTGAAATAATCCTTGTCATTCCATACATTCACGCCCCTTTATACATTTTAAACAAAACCTTCGATTTGAGTTGGGCTTTAAAATACTTCAAAATAGGAGCGCTTCGTGCCGCCTCCCGTTCTTCAGCTTCAGGTCTAGTCTCAAGCTCCTGTAGCGCGCTCGTTACCTGGGAGTTGGGGGTTAGCACACTTGCTAGTGGATGGGACGAACCACTCGTCTAAACCGACACTGCTTATTAAGGATTCTAGCATACGAAGTGATCTTTCTATTTAGAACTATATGGATTGCAGTTCATATCGAAGGCACATTTTAAATGATAACACATAACCAATTTTTAAGCATTCTTACCACGGTCGTGCTCCTTTTCTGCACAAAATGTACATGATACTTACCACCTGCATAAGACAATAGGTGAGCATGCAATCTATCCTATATGCGGTCATTGGTGATATCGACACCATGAAGGACGATTACGTAGCCTTGCGACGCGCCCTCCAGTCCAGGTAGCGGGCCTAACTGGAGGTCTCGCAATGCCTCGTGCCGAAGCACGATTTCTATAATTTCCTCCTAGGTCGATTCGGTCCCAAGGCCCCGGGTACCGTCTCGAGGAAAGCTCACCTTGTGCACAAGTCGTCCTTGATCACGCGAATGTATGAACAGTTTAATATGTATGAAGTAAATTGTATAGCGTAACCATTATCAAACCACATTGTCATTCCTACTCGTGCAAGGGTCCTTTTCCCCGAAACCGTACGTTCTGATTTAGCATCCCGTAGGCACCAAATTCTCCGAGGCATGATATACCACAACCAAGGTTTTCTTCGTTGGTTTTGCATGGCATAAATATATTCTATCCCGTTCTTAGAACTTTATCTTTTCTCTACTTAGTGTGAACTTATAGATTCGGAGTTAACTCTCTAGGTTGATACATTATCCCGAGTTCTTGGTCTTAGTGGCAAGCATACATCCCGTTAGCATCATCGATTTGAATGTTGAACTTTAAGAATTTAGTTGGCGGGGAGGAGTAGAAAAGAAGGGGCCGAAGAACCACCCAACTAAGAGATTGTGCCGAGAGTAGGAGAACGCTTCGCGGTCAAGCGTCAGTTACACGAACTCCTGTAATGGCACGAGCATCGAATTAGAACCCTTCCTTCTTCCTTCGAAATTCAAAGACGCATTCAAAAATCGACGAAAGCACACTATCAAATCCACGCAACAATTCGTTCAGAAAGCCAAGAAAAGCAATAAAACCAACGACAGACGGGTTGCGTCGCTCTTTTAGAGCTCCTTTGCCAAGACGTCGCCTACCGCATCTAGGAATTATTCCAACAGTAGTCGATCCATTAGTTGGAACGGTACTCATATCACTCGTCTAAATTGATTTATTGATGCCA
>JANAVB010022397.1:9384071-9486571 GCA_029216955.1 Iris pallida
AATGAAACAAATTAAAGCGAATTCAAACTCTTTATTGATATTCAAGAAGTTTACAAGCGACGCAAGGCCGATATTACAAATTGCTCAAGCTCTCTCTCTCTGAAACATAAAAGGCGTGCCAAGTGGCTTACAACATGGAATGATTCATGGCGATGTTCCGATACATTATGTCCTGTATAGGGTGCTTTAGCTTCTTGCAACGTCCCAAGGCCCCGGAGTTGGCTCCGCGCCTTAACACGTTCGATGGAAGCTCCGCACCCGTCGACGTCTCCTGCATCCTGCAAGCAGACTGTAGGGTTATCAGTACATTGTTATGCACTGGTGGGGAGGCTAGCTCGCCCAATACTATCATTACCAAACACGTTCCATTTACTTTTGTGCATCTCTATCATTCATTGTCTTTTTAATCTTGTCTTAGGATCATTTTCATGGCATAACTCATAGCCTATCTCATGTTGCCGAATACAAGTGTTGCATAGAAATACATGTACGACTTACCCATACTTACCGTCCGGCCTTCTCTGTCCAAAAAAACCAAGTTAGACAACAGTTCATATATTCTAACTTAACATGATTCACGTAAGCATTCAGTGTCAAGGGCGTGTTCCTGCCTCAGATTCTAGCGCGTCGTAGGCGTATGTTCTTTTAACTCGTTTACATGAAGTACTCTTTGTTATTTGGTGTGATACATTTTAAGCCGTTTAGTAGGCGCTTGTTCATTTAACTTAGACTACTTTGATTTCAATGCAAGGACTTGCACGTGGATTGCCACTAGCAAAGCCCACTTAATCTATATGCATCGGTCGCTGGCATCACAAGCCAATTTGGACATGTCTTCCACTTGGTAATTTCCTCACCTATCATGGCGTGCGGCTTGGTATACCCTGATAGTCTTTTGAAATACTCGGCCTTACGTCCCCTGGTGGCCAAGCCCGCACTCAGGCAGCCCGTAAGCCATATTTTGATTTCCGTCCGGACCGGCACATACTTCACACTTTGACATTGCCGCTAGAAATACCCTTATTTTGCCTCTCCACCGTATACGATGGAGGTGTCCACGACCATTTCATTTTATTTGTCATTTTAACTTAACGGCTGTCTCTGCGCCGTAGGCTAACCCTTAGCCTTAATGCGTTATCGACCAGGTTGGCATCCGTACAGCGCGGGTAGCGAGCCCCGTTGCACGTGCCCGTCACACCTGTCGCTAACCATTCTTTCCATCTTATCTTTCATTCATTCTTTGTTTTCTTTCTTTTTTTCACTTGTTCGTTCATTCGTTGATTCATTCACATATTCATTCATTCATTCATTGATTCATTCATTCATACATTATGCAACTCCCAGTGCGGGAGTCGCCTTGGCGACCCATCGATCCCATAATCTTTCAATGTTGCTATACTCTACTCGGAACGACTATGTTGATAGTCTTCCCGTTTTATTATTGTAATCCATTCATTGTTGAATGCAAGCTTGTGCCTTAGCACGAGCGTGGAGCACGGCGCAAGAGTTCTCACATTTTTCTATATTCTTTTCCATATTCTATACAAGCATACAAGATGGGATTATTCCCTTAGCTAGGTGCGTTGAGTCATTTATTAGCATACGCGGTGTTATCGCCTAGCGATTCTAGCATTAGTGTCCGTATTGTTATGTGTCTAGGCTAAGCAAAGACGGGTTCATCAGAGCCACCCACCTTAGCGATGTTCGCATCGGCCGAGCGATACTTCGAGCGCGCCTTTGAAAGTCTAAGTCTGGATTCATCTTGACGGGCCAATGTAAGCCTTGTATCGATTCTTTATCTGGTCGATGCCAACTCTTCGGGTTGACGGCTCGTTTGAGTCGTTGCACTTGCCATTTGAATCGGCGTTCCGCTAGGGCGGAGCGGGTCATTACATAATACACCACTCAAAATAAGTCTCGTCCTCGAGACTTCCTGAGTGCAGGTCATCCTACCATTCCTTAACTCGTATCATCGTGTCTCATAGATAATTCTATCGAACGGCTCCACCGTTCGATGGCATCGAACCATGCTCGGTACCTTTTCCAGTTCCGTGTTGCATACGTTTGGTCGATTTTTATTGGATAACTTTTCATTCATTTTAGAGTTGATGGCATTTATTCAATTCAAGTGTTTCTTCGACTTGGTTGCTTTTTTGATGTATCATGGGACTGAAATGGTCGCACGAGGTGCGTTGTAATTTATCAAATACGAGAGACGTAAGCTGAGGCAAACTCACTCATTCGTTCATGCACATCTCAACACCCACTTGCAGCTGCATTCGAGTTCATCATATCGCTGAGTTTGTATCGTGCACGTATTTAAAGCGTCCCCCGAATACGTACATTTCAACCAAGTTTAGCGACTAGCGAAGTCGGACAAGCTACTCGTGATAGTTTCGATTTGCCGTTGGTTTTGCTAACTTCGATTTAAAATCGAACTCATATGTGCATCACATATCATTTATCTGGGTCCTCGAGATTATTCGATTCGCTTCTCAAGCGCTCTTGTCAATGAAATCAATACGATTTCTTCTTAGCGGGGTCGACCAAGTCTAAGTAATTTTTGTCCGATTCAAGACGAAGTATTGTACCATCATCGAGTATACCTTCCTATTAATGATTCAATTCGTTATCCCAACTTTACTTGTGCATCATTCGTTCCTATTATTCCCTTCGTTTGGGGCCAATCTCATCGTCGTTCTCGTACACTCCCTGTTCCCCGTCCTACTCTAAGTCTTGCTGCTTAAAGTCTATCGTCGACCGTCCAGACGATATTGTAATGTCAATCGCACAGGTCCAATCACTCGACATAGGGTCGTCTACCTATCCGCTAGGTCAGCTCACAGGTCATAGTTACAAGTCAAGTCCGTGGCTCATCGTGCAAGGTCGTTGCACGACGCTCGCCCCAAATCCTATGGTCAAACCATTTGTTCACTTGTACGGGAGTTTCTGCCCAAGTTCGTTTCACTCAAATTTCTAAACATCGAGCATGATCACCTAATTCTCATCAATACTTACGTTGTACATATTCAATTCCGTTCAATCACCAGTTCTAACCAATTCATATATTCGATCACGAGGTCATCCAGCTCGACAATACATTGCACCCCAATCTCACGCGAGTTCGATTATCCACAGCGGTTCATGAATCATCATACAACGCTCCCGCGGAATAATCATTCTCATCGGGGCGTAACTCTTGTTTGAGTTTTAGACTAACCCATTCTCGATACGCGAATTGGACCTACTCAATCCTCAAGTTCAATTCTTCAAGCACACAAATTCATTCTCGAGTCCACCTTCGCATCAAACCACAAGTCGAAGGAATCAGATTGCCACGCCATCCAAGTTCAATCACTCCCACTGTATCAATCACCATATCAGCGCTCACGCGGAGTGATCGCCATAATCCGGTGCGACGCATGTGCGAGGCTGGAGTTGCGCTCGCATAAGACAAGAACGTCAACGTTGTGGTTGTCAACGAAGCAAATCCAAGCATTCACATTTTCATCCAAGCCAAATCAATTCAATAGTCTGACCGTCATACGTTCAACTAAAAAATCCTTGAGCTAAATCTATCTTTTCCTCGACACATTTTTAACATCCCAAGTATAGCATCCAACGGAACAATGACATTTGCACGATCGTCATTCGTCGAGTCAGAGTACCCCAGAGTTATCGCATATCGATCTTTGATATACCCCAATACCATCGACGATATGCGTAACCTGACGATCTTCCTTTGCAACCGATTTCGAGTCGTACGTTGATACTGTTGTCCGAGTTGGATATTCCACAATCTCATTTAATATTCAAGATCAAGTTCAACTGCTATTCCTCAAGCTAGTTTCAAGATCATTGTTCAAACTCAAGTCACAATTCATTTGAATCAATCCGAAATCGTATGCACGATCCTCTAAGTTTCCTCGATCAAGACCATTCATTTTCATTTATCGTTCCGAACCATTTTCTAACTCGCGTTGCCCATTGACAAGTTGTCCGAACGACATCTCGTTCGGGACATTCGAAGTCACGACCAACTAAGCGTGACGTGTTCTAAGGCTTTGCACGATCGCATCGCCTCGCCGATGTACTCGTTGTGTTTCTTAATCCTTTAGTCTCGCTCGAACAATTTCTATAACGTCTATACACCACTCAGGGTTCGAGCCATTCGACTAGTCATTGACACATCGCTCTTTTCCTTCTTCGAAGCTATCACATACACTACTCGGAATCAAGTCATTCTATATATCCTCGAAAGGTTATTCGACTCCCGATCGACATGTCCAATTGTGCGTTTGCTCATTCTTCAAAATCTACGAACCATTTCCCCGTGTTCGCTTTAGCGCCGGTCAAGTAGCGTCTCTATCAACATATGTTCTAAGTGTCACTTATTCTCGTCCGAGCGATAGTCGGTCTCGCTCGCAAACTCGTTCGCTATTGTCAGCGTAAGGTTATTCAAGCATGCACTGCGTTTGCTAACTCTTAGCATTAGTTTTCTCTCAACTTAAGTTCATCGTGGTTTGGCACAAAGGCCTTCGCCTATCGATCCCGTTCAACCGAGTACTTGTACGAGCTTTTGAAAATATTAGAATTATTGTATGGAACATCCCAAGGCACAATGAGAGAGAGCCTACACTTTTTTTGTTTCAAAACCGAGCTTTCAAACTGAGAAAATTGAAATAAAGTCCAAGGACGTAGAGCCGTGCTTTGATACCAATCTGTCACGCCCCGCTCCCGTAGGAGCGATCGTCCTCGCTAAGGCGTGATGCCGCACAGGCCTAGGTTGCGCCCGTGCAAGGCCAAGTCCAGAAACGGCCGATTTGAGCTAGGCCACAGAGTCGCACAGAGTGTCCCCATTTACAGCAGAAAGTAAATGAACACAAATTGAAGCGAATTCAAACTCTTTATTGATATTCAAGAAGTTTACAAGCGGCGCTAGGCCGATATTACAAATCGCTCAAGCTCTCTCTCTCTGAAACATAAAAGGCGTGCCAAGTGGCTTACAACATGGAATGATTCATGGCGATGTTCCGATACATTATGTCCTGTATAGGGTACTTCAGCTTCTTGCAACGTCCCAAGGCCCCGGAGTTGGCTCCGCCCCTTAACACGTTCGATGGAAGCTCCGCACCCGCCGGCGTCTCCTGCATCCTGCAAGCAGACTGTGGGGTTATCAGTACATTGTTATACACTGGTGGGGAGGCTAGCTCGCCCACAATGCTATCATTACCAAACATGTTCCATTTACTTTTGTGCATCTCTATCATTCATTATCTTTCTAATCTTGCCTTAGGATCATTTTTATGGCATATCTCATAGCCTATCTCGTGTTGCCGAATACAAGTGTCGTATGGAAATACATGTACGACTTACCCATACTTACCGTCCGCCCTTCCCTGTCCAAAGCAAACCAAGTTAGACAACAGTTCATATATTCTAACTTAACATGATTCACGTAAGCATTCAGTGTCAAGGGCGTGTTCCTGCCTCAGATTCTAGCGCGTCGTAGGCGTGTGTTCTTTTAACTCGTTTGCATGAAGCACTCTTTGTTATTTGGTGTGATACATTTCAAGCCGTTCAGTAGGCGCTTGTTCATTTAACTTAGACTACTTTGATTTCAATGCAAGGACTTGCACGTGGATTACCACCAGCAAAGCCCACTTAATCTATATGCATCGGTCGCTGGCATCACAAGCCAATTTGGACATGTCTTCCCCTTGGTAATTTCCTTACCTATCATGGCGTACGGCTTGGTACACCCTGATAGTCTTTTGAAATATCCGGCCTTACGTCCCCTGGTGGCCAAGCCCGCACTCAGACAGCCCGTAAGCTATATTTTGATTTCTGTCTGGACCGGCATGTCCTTCACACTTTGACATTGCCGCTGGAAATACCCTTATTTCACCTCTCCTCCGTATACGATGGAGGTGTCCACGACCATTTCGTTTTATTTGTCATTTTAACTTAACGGCTGTCTCTGCGCCGTAGGCTAACCCTTAGCCTTAATGCGTTATCGACCAGGTTAGCGTCCGTATAGCGCGGGTAGCGAGCCCCGTTGTACGTGCCCGTCACACCTGTCGCTAACCATTCTTTCCATCTTATCTTTCATTCATTCTTTCTTTTCTTTCTTTCTTTCTTTCACTTGTTCGTTCATTCGTTGATTCATTCACATATTCATTCATTCATTCATTGATTCATTCATTCATACATTACGCAACTTCTAGTATGGGAGTCGCCTTGGAGACCCATCGGTCCCATAATCTTTTAATGTTACTATACTCTACTCGGAACGAATATGTTGATAGTCTTCCTGTTTTATTGTTGTAATCCATTTATTGTTGAACGCAAGCTTGTGCCTTAGCACGAGCGGGGAGCGCGACGCGAGAGTTCTCACATTTTTCCATGTTCTTTTCCATATTCTATACAAGCATACAAGATGTGATTATTCCCTTAGCTAGGTGCGTTGAGTCATTTATTAGCATACGTGGTGTTATCGTCTAGCGATTCTAGCATTAGTGTCCGTATTGTTATGTGTCTAGGCTAAGCAAAGACGGGTTCATCGGAGCCACCCACCTTAGCGATGTTCGCATCGGCCGAACGATACTTCGAACACGCCCTTGAAAGTCTAAGTCTGGATTCATCTTGACGGGCCAATGTAAGCCTTGCATCGATTCTTTATCTGGTCGATGCCAACTCTTCGGGTCGACGGCTCGTTTGAGTCGTTGCACTTGCCGTTTGAATCGACATTCCGCTAGGGCGGAGCGGGTCATTACAAGAGGCTTGATCCTATACAAGTAGCAGTGTACTGCGTATTTCAGGGTCGGGAAAGAAGCTACAGTACAGGAAATAAGAGTTGGAGGCACCACAGATTGGAAGACAGGCCAATTGAGGGTTTATGCAAAGGGTGTACAGGGGTATTGGACATTTGAGGGAAGAGTTGGCTGCTCTTGGCAGCATCTTAGTGTGGGTGGTACCCTCCCTGTGCAGGCCAATGGCCAGGGATTTGTAAGGAGTGGGCTTGGCAGATAGAGGGAGGGACTAATGTGGCCATTAGTGAGCAGAATTGAAGTGCTTGCATTTACCTATGTAATCGAGTCATAGTGCTATGTTTTTAATGACATGCATCATCCATTGCCTACTTGCAAGCTAAAAAGTTACATCCTTAGCAACCCTTAGCATGCAGTGTTTGGATTTAACCCCCTGCTCTTAGTATCAAAGATGGAGAGACACAGCCTCTGGCATTGAGTAAAAATGGAGCCCTATTGGCCAGTGTCAGGTACGGCCTTGGCTGTTCTTTGGCCAGTGCCATCTTGGCCATTGGCTATAGGCCTATAGACCAAGTGAAGTGTTAGGCAGTGGGATCGAGTATTGGCAGCTTGGGTATGCCATATTGGGACAAACCATAGGTAGTGGCCACTTGGGCAGTATCATTTGGCTACTGCAGGGGGTATGGTTGACCCTGGGATAACAGCAGGGGATCTCATGACCTGTCAACACAGATGTTAGTTTGTGTGACAGGAGAGAGTTAGAAGGAATTAGTGATTTTCTAAGTATGAACTGTTAGAGTGTCTGCATGTTTATGTGAATGTCAGAAGTTAGAAGAATGTATTAGTTGGGTTGTGTCTGAGATGAGAGTTGATATCCAAGTAAGGTTGGTATTTGAGTTGGGGGTTTGAGTGATTAGAGTGTTAGTACCTGTCTTAGGATCCTTGTCTTAGTAACCTAGGGAGTTATGAGATCTGTTAGTGTCTTGGTTTATTATATTAGTAATGATGGTGTTAGTATATTAGGATATCGGAATTTGTAGTATCAGAGATATGTTAGTCTAGTTAGGATATTAGTGTATCAAGTAGCAGATGTTAGTCTTGAATTAGTGTTCAGTTAGAGTATCAGTAAGGGCTAAGGCCATAGGATGGCTTGGCCAAGGGGCACTTGTCAATAAATTGCCTTTGGCAGGCACTTGCCTTTGCTTGTATTTATGCAGCAACTTAGGCAAGGTATTGCCTTGCCTTGCTTTGAAATGGCTCAGGAGCAGCAACATATACATGCAATGAGCCTTGGCCACTGTATTGGGCATGTTGGACTGTCTTATGTATCTTTGAGTGTTCAGAGATTGTATGTGAGGGTGTGTACATCTAGAAAGTGGATGTGAGTTAGGACATTGGTGGTATCAATGAAGATTTGGGGATATCTGATATTAGATATTAGTATCGGGTTAGAAAGTTAGTTTAGAGAGTCAAACATTTTAGAGACAATTGGAGATTTATCGTTACAGTTATATACATGTGTAGGTATCGGTTAATTTTGGGATTATATGAGAAATATGGATGGTTTGAATGTTAGAACAGAGGTTAATTTAGGTGATTCAATGAGTGAGAGTGAGTGCAGTTAGTATATGGAGAGATTAGGGAGTGTTAGTGCCTCTAGTGTTCAGTGTCCTGGTGAGAGAGAGTGAGGTATCTGTCAACAGACAGTAAGAGTTTGTCTTGTGTTAGAGTGTCAGTTATGTGAGTGACTTAATGTAGGTTAGAGTTAGAATAGGGTATCAATTAGTGAGTTATGAGAGAGTCCCTTGTTTTTTAATAAGTAATTCAAAATTAGAGAATAAGAGAGAGAGTAAGGGACTTGGCAGTGAGTTAGAGATGTCATATGGCCATCTGGTTCGAGAAAGGGGTGATGTGTAGAAGAGTCCTATATATGAGATTTTACCTATTGGCTAAGGTATAATATTTACCTATCTAAGATTTAAGACTTTTCCCCATTCCTAAATAGTCTAGGTATGTGGTTTCCTAAGTGAGTATAGGGATACACCTATTAACCTAAAGGATATGAAATACCTACTCTAAGTAGTTTGGAATAAGGTATAGGGCTATATCTATTTAGGTCTGAGATGATATGCATGGTATGAGTTGTAGAGAGTGTCACCTAACTTATAGGGTGGACATAGATATGTCTATCTAGTAGGGATAGCAAATAGACCTAATAGGAAAGTATATACCTTATAAGGTAGCTGTGGCATATAGGTAGTAATGGTTTGATGTGGGATTACCCTAACCTAGATAGGCTTGGGTTGACTAGGCTTGACCAAATTGACCCATTTGAGTGAAAGTCAATTGTGAGTCAACACTTGACCTAGATGTGACTAGATTGTGTACCACATACTAGATAACCATGTATAACACTGTTAAACCCCATTTAACCTATGTATCTCATCTATAGGTCTTGTGAATCCACTTCGAGGCTTAATTCACATTGATTGCTTTGGACGACAGGTGAGTACATTCTCTGATAATTTCCATTATTTAATTTCTACTATGATTCTCGTATTTAGCGATGCTATATTTGATTCTTGACACATTGGTCACATGGATTGGTATTTCTGGATCCCGTCATGAGATGTAACCATGGTTATCATATTGACATCGTACACTACAATCGTAACGCGTCATGGTTGGATCCACTGTACTAGTTGGGGGCGGGGGAAATCCTAGTGAGAGATGTGATCAAATTCCTATTATAATTGTAGACATTGTAAGTGTTATTCATACAACTCACACATGATTAACCAGGCCACCTAGCTATTGTGCAAGTTCATAAGCCGATTACATCTCAAAACTAGTATTTCAAACACATAGTATGTATAGTATTTGTTGTTCCCGTCATATTTTCTGGAGTGTACTTACATGTTCTCTATTTATTTCTATTATTGTACATTGTACCCTTCACATCGTTTATTTTTCATAGTATAATCGTCAGGTTATGATTACATATTGGTAGCTCCATTTCTCATCATTTATCGTACTATCTACTTACAGTTTTATAGTTTTTGTCAATTAATTAGAACTGCTGTTAGTTTATGTACTTTTCTCAATCCTGACTGGGTACGTTGATAAAATTTTACAGATGATTTAGATGGCTATCTAACCTACTATGAGTAGGGGTATGCGAGGGTGGCACGCAGGAGTCTGAGGAGGATCCTGCTCAGTAGAGAGTGCCCTAGATATAGTTTAAAATATTTAGTTTTTATTTTGTATCAGATTGTTCCGATTGTGAGTTGAGACTTATTTATATTCAGGATATATATTTATTGTGTTGGACATCTAAACCTTGGTTTGTGATAACTTGCTCTTTATTCAGTTACCTTCTTTATTATCTATTTCCACATCATACTTTATCTTTCTTTAGACTTGTGATTGAGATTATATAGTTGTTGTCATATTATTCCTCCGTGCGGAGATGACAGGTTATATACTTCATATTGTTAGATGATAGATATTGTAGACGACCTATACAATGTTCTACCGTCGACACTATGGCGTCGGCTGGACGTGCCCACGTCCCGTGCCCCTAAATAGGATGCGGGTCGTGACAGGAGGTGACTCGACCAGTTCCCTTTCGGGGGAGCACTGGAGGTACCGTAGGCACACGACTGGACAAAGGCAAGCAGGTTGAGTTCGGATGTGCAGTCGGACGCTCATGGGCAGACCTATGTCGTGGTAACCCCAACTCTTCATCAGACTTCATGCACTATGTTCCCCTTAAATGTGTGGCAGGGGAGGAGCGGGCTATCTTCAGCGAAGAAGAAATTGCCGAGACGTCTGTGTATTGGCGAAACACCATAGTGCTATACGTACTTGGAGATAAGCCATTTTATGGACAGATTTGCGCATACGCAGCTAAGGTTTGGAGGCCAAAAGGCTGCATGGAATTCTTCACCATGGAGGACGGGTTCTTCTTTGTAAAGTTTAGCATGAAGGAGGATGTCGATCGGATCCTTCAAGGCGGCCCGTGGACATTTGATGGAAGACTATTTATACTGAAGGAATGGTGTCATGGCGTCAAATGTGAATATGAACTGCTACACATGCTTCCAGTCTGGGTGCGCCTACCAAACTTTCCAATCTCCTTTTGGAATTCCTTCATGCTAACAAAATTGATAAGTTTGATAGGTACTCCCATCAAGGGGGACGAGGCTACAATGTCTAGAACTAGACTCCAGAATACCAGGATACTCATAGAAATTAAGGCCAAGAAGGCGCTCCCGAGAGTTCTGTCTTATGAAATCCCGTCAAGGGAGATTCTGACACAGAAGGTCGACTACGAATGGGTACCTCCGGTATGTAGGAGATATAACTGCTTCGTCCATTTAACTCAATAATAAAAACTACATATGGAAGATGGGGTACAAGGTTGCGACACCCAATCTTCAGGTGAGATGGAAGATGCTGCCTTAGCGGAGGAGGCAGGGTCTCAAGCTCATGCGCAGGATATGGAGGTTATGATAGTGGCTGGCACTAGGGAGGTTAGCAACGGTCTGCCTTCACATACTGGCCTGGAACTATCAATTGTGCCGTTCAGGTCTTCCCCTCCAGGCCGGACGGAGGCTAACTTTGGGGGCTCCACATTAAGCCAATATGGCTGCTCCCAGGATGGTGAGGAGGCAGGGCAGAGGGACTCCTCGAGCTACTCTCACTGTATTCCAACCTACTTTGGAAGGGAGCGCCCACCTATTCATAGCATGAGAAGAAGGCACGTCTAGGTTTATTATTCGACGTCGCTCAAACATAGGTAGTTGGGGCGACAAATCTGGTTCGATACAGAGTCCATCGCTTCTCGGTCCACCAGCAGGAAATGCCACGCATGGGAGATTTGTGAGGATACCTGCTCTTTCTCTTCGTCCCAGTTGGATGCGAAAGAGGATCTTATCCGGGATAACTGTTTGCAAAAACAAAAGTATAAAACTTTATTGATACAAACTGTAATAAAGATTACAAGAATTCTGGGAAAATTACAACTATAGGAATCCAATCTTGATGACGATTGCTTTATCCCTTGGACGATGTGAACTTTGAAGACGAAGCCTTTGAAGTTGAAAACAACTCTGGAAATTGAATGCAAAAGCCTCTGAAGTTAAAGACAAAAGTCTCAGAAGAATGCAGCAGCACTTTGGCAAGAACTCCTGAACTCTCTGATTTCTGATCTCTGATCTTGATCCCCCTTGAAATGAAGACTTGAAACTCTATTTATAGAGTTCTGAAAATAACTAACTTTCAGTTATTTTGGACTGCGCAAGCTGATTTGTACAGCAACTGGTTTGCGCAGCAATGGATTGCGCAAGCAGTTATTGGATCGTGGGCCAACTATCTGGAACACATGGCATCATTTGATTGAAATGCACATGATCATGCATAGACAGTTGCCACGTAATGAGCAATTGATGGCATGAATGCCACATGTAATTAGTCAGTTATGTTGGTAGAATGCGCAAAGTGAACCGTGCAGAAATGGTTTGCGCAACCACGGATTGCGCATGAATGGTTTGCGCAACCACAGATTGCGCTGCCACCTGTCAGCCGCCCTCGAGCACTATGCGGCGTCAAAAACGAATAGCCTCCTCGTTATTCGTGTTGTCAGCTGTCAGAAAGATCTGATTTGATTCAGTCAATGATGACTTCTGCCACGTCAGCCTGTACAGTTGGGAACATGCGCAAACCAACCTGCGCAAAGTAATGTCTGCGCAATCTGTTGTCTGCGCAACTCATCAAAATGATGAATATCTTGAATTGTTGACTTTGTTAATTGATGTAACTTGATTTTTTAGGACCTACAAGACCCCCTTCAAAGTTTTCGAAAGTTGATTATAATCAAAATTTCGAAATACTTTGAATTTTCAAATGTTGAATCGTTTTGCGCAATATGATGAGCTGTCTGCGCAAAGTGAATATACCACAAGTTTAGGCGCAATCCGAGGCGGCCGTTTCGTTTTTTGAAAACTATAAATAGTCCTCCTCATACTTCAAAGTATTCTTTACTTGCTGTCTTCGTGCACTTGAGAGAGAATTTCTGAACTCTTTCTTCCTTTCTTCTCCGACGATTTGTCATGGCTCCACGACGATCAAATGATGCCGTTACTGCCGTCGCGAAGGGAAAAGCTCCGGCCGAGTCTTCTGACAGGGTTGTACGGCGAGCTTCCCGACATGAATCCGCACACCCTGCTCTGAGAGGTAGTTGAACCGATCGAAAACCCCTTCTTAGGGTGATTTGACTCCTTTGAAACTCATCTCTTTTTAGAGATAAGTTTATATTGCGCCACCCTTTTTAGGGTTTCGGTTGCATCAACTATCAGTTCTTCATTTTTATGAAGGCTGCATTCTTGCGCAAATTGTTGATTTGTGCTGACAGGAAGTCAGCGCAAACAATTAAGTTGCGCAGATATCAGCGCAAACCATTGCTTTACGCACCTTTAATGATGCACAAACTGATATTGCGTAAGTCATGTCAGCGCAATCTGAGGTTGCGCAAATCATGTCAGCACAATCTGAGGTTGCGCAAATTATGTCAGCGCAGACTGATGTTGCGTAAATTATGTCAGCGCAGTCTGAAGTTGCGCAAATCATGTTTCATGTTTAAAAACAAAATCTTTGTCTTGGACTAATTTTTATCTGTTTGTTGATGCAGTTGAAGTCAATGAAGATCCAGATTATGAACATTTTATGGGAACCCTCACAGAGTCTGAATACAAAGAGGATCTGTCTCATGTCCATTACCCTCAGTATGATCTGCCGGCCTCCCGTCAGGCTATATTGATTTCACAGGACAATGAAACTTTGATGTGTTTGATGAACGGACAGCCTTTAGAATCAGCTGATGCTGTAATTCACAAGAAACCCTTATTCCTATTCGGTGATGCCTTTGAGAGAGCCTCTCAGTCCAGACCAAGGATGGAAGATAGGGTAGTTCACCAGCAAGATAGATCCTTTTTTATACCCGACATCGCTCGATGCCTTCCTTTGTCACGGTACGCTCATGCAAGCTACCCTAGGAAGATGGAATAGAATATCACTCTATTTCAGGATGCTCGGGCAGGAAAAATCTTCGTAAAGAAGGGGCCACATCATAAAGATATGTTTTATAGTTCTTCCGACAGATATAGTGTCCTACTGAGAGGCTTAAGACCTGGCTGCATTCCACCAGAGAACTCCTCCATGCTAATGCCTGTTAGGACACCAATATTCGCAAATGAGTTTGCGAAGGTTGAAGGAAAATATCCTGAGCAAGATATAAGAATGACTGGATTGGTGAATCCAGACTACAAGCGATGGAGTTATATCGCAAATTAGGTTCTGGGAAAATTCTAAGACAGACTCCAACAAATTAACCTGTATGAAGCAGTGCATGCCACTGTATATGGATTTGCTCCCAATCCTCATATGTTCTTAGCCTTAGCTGAGAAATACAACTACAGGACCGGAACTTTCATGACCCCAGGGGGAGAGATGGGCTTTGCACTCCACGAGATAAAGTATATCTCGTTCTTGCCCATGGCAGATGCTCCGTATGAGGAGTATGTACCAACAAATGATGAGTTGAACAAGCTCAGAAAAGAGAATCCAGAGATGGTGACAGTGTTCGAAGAACTATTGTGCCATTACAAGATCTGCTCTTTATTTTATAAGAGTGCCACTGTCAATACTTGTTATTCTTCAAAGTGGCTACCATATCTGTTTCTTAATCATATAGAGGAGAAGAAAACCAAGGAGAACTATAAATGTTACCCAACCTTTTTCAAACCTTTGAGCCATACAGAGGTCAAAAAATTAATGGAACAGAGTGGTCACTTTGACAAAGAAGTGAACGATAACCATGAATATCCTCCTTTGAAGAGAGGAGATAATTTGGAAAGTTACTTAAGAATGGGCTATAGGCCCATGTCAGAAGAAGCACAATTTGCGGGATTCTTGACATACTGGCTGCGAAGGTTCGTGGTTCCCGGATCCAGTACAGTGTATCGTTTTCACCGTGGCGTCTTGTTTGCAGCTGTTAAATTGGTCTTTGGCTATAAAATGTACTTACTATCAGCAATGACCTATAAGCTGAACGCCAGTCTCCGTTTATATGTTGACTTGATGTTGAAAGCGAAAGGAGAGAGAGAATTCCCTCGCTTAGAATTGCCATATACATATTTGTTTGGATGGTTGCTTCTTCACTATCCAACTCTAATGGATCCTGGCATGGGACCAGTTGACAGCAGTTTTCTTCGAAGGTATTCCGATGGAAAATGGAAATATACTTCCTTATCTGAATGTAGATTTATGTTGAATTTGAACAGAGGCTGGAACTTCTGCTGCGCTCCTTTCCCTACTGGATATGATCAGATGCCCACGAATATGGTGGATTCGAAACTGCAGCCTCTAACTCGTGTCGCTTTTGAATGGTTGAAGACAATTCGACCATCTCATTTGGTCTACCGATTCGAAGAAGAGTGCTACTTAGAACCATACCTCCCAAGCCGTTTTGTTCGACAGTTTGGGTATGATCAGTTCCACGTAGGGAACGCAATTACCTGCCTCCAAGGCAAGGGTTATCTGATAGACGGAGCTAGGGCTTGGGCTTATTATAATGCCCGTGATACAAAAGCTACTTTCTCTATGCCAGCAAGGACTACTCCTCAGGGTCCTCGAATGCTTTTTACATACTCCGTGTTTTACACATCAGCGAATACTTTTGCCGAGAATTTCCATCTCGCAGATAGTTTCGCCAATGCAACAAGATTGAGAAGAGGGAGAATTGCTCCATCAATCCCTATAAATGAGGAGGCGCAGGAACCGGCAGATGCACCTCTGGAAACTACAAGGGATATTATATTCCCCCAAGAAGTGAATGCACCACTTCGTATTTTATTGAAGGTGGGTAAATCTCCTGCGAAGAAGAGAAGAAGAGAGGAGCCTCCTGCTCCTGTGGTGAAGAAGAAATTAATTCTTGATGTTTCTTCTGAAAAGGTGACTACCAGATCTCAATCCCGGCAATTGGCCGAGACTTATCAAGAAATTGCCAGTACACCAACTTCCGTGCAAAAGCGAACAGAGCCAGAAAATATAGAGAGTCCTGTTAGGCCTCTACACAGAAAGAAAAGAGTAGTTACCAGAAGAGTCTTGGAAGAGTCTTCTTCTATACAACTCCTGACTTCAGTAGATGCTGCTGCAGGACTTTTAATGGCATCCCCCACACCCGCTTCTGAATCAGGGAGCAAAACTCTCGAGGAGAATGAATAGAGGGGAGATGTTGCCCCAAGGATTGAAAAGCCTAGAGAACATTTTTTAGAGGAAGATCAAAGTGTTGTACGACCTCATTCTCCTATTGCAGATGTTACTCAACCTCCTCCTACTCCCAGGACTCTTCGTGAGGATGAAGACCGTGAAATGATTGCAGCTCTGGAGGATTGCAGTTATAGCTTGCAGGAAGATCAGGCTGCCACTAGCAGTGGAAATGCAGCAGTAGAAGAAGAAGAAGAAGAAGATGAGAAAGGTTCTTCATCCGACAATGTTGATGAGTATTTACAAGATCCTGAAAAGCAAACTGAAGAACATAGATCTCTTGATACTGCCGATGATACTTCAAATCCTAAAAAGGATATTGAAGTGGAGGCACCTGCAGAAAAGGCTGTCGATGTTGAGACAGAAATATCTCCTGAAGAAGTAGCCGACGAAGGTGAGCTGAAAGAAAATCCCGCCACCGACCCTCAAGGTATAAAACGAGATTTAACAATCTTTTCTTATTTTACAATGAACCGATAACTAATATCTTTATTTGCAGATCTTGAGACTTTGCCAATACCTCCAACAGACCTGATTATGGTACCTATACCAACGGTGGTTATTAGCAGTAGTCATCATTTATCTTGTGGTTCTGAGGCGGGCAGCAGTCAGGCTGTTGCAGCAGAGGCTACTTCTGTTCAACAATATTCCATTCCAGTAAGGAATGAACTCGTTGTTAAACCAAACCAAGGTAACATTGCTCTTAATTTGATCTTTTTGTTCATCAACAATCAATTAGTAAAATAATAATTTTACTTTTGCAGAAGATCAAGCAGGAGGAGCAACCAGCTCAACTTTGGCTCCCTTATTTAAAGAGCCTACTGTCCAACCTCAAAGAATCGAGCAACCTGTTACCCCGTCTTCATCGGGAGTAGCAGCGACTCCTGGAACTTTAGCCATCAATCAGCAGGTTATCCAGTTATTTACTAAATGCTTCTTTAAATCGCTGGGATCTCTAGTCCGTAAAATGATAGAGAAAGAAGGGGCTGACTTCATTATGGTTAGGAAGCCCACTTCTTTCATGATAAGAGCCATAAGAGACCAAGGAGACGAAGCTCAAGCCACTCTCCTTGAACATATACTGGATGAATTAGAAGTCTCCATCAAGAAGTATAAAGAACTCAAAAAGAAAGATGTAGATTCTTTAGTACAAGCTGAATTTGAGCGGCTGGCTCAAGCTGCTGATATGGAAAGGTTAACTCTTCAAAATCTATTAGAAGCTCATTCAGCAAAATCAGCTGAATATAATTCTAAAATAGAATCAATTACCCTAGTAACTGAAAGTAAGGGACGACGACTTGCTGAGCTGAAGGCTGAAATTACTCGCCTCCAACAAGAATTTGAAGAAGAAACTGTTAATCACCAACTGGTGATTGAACAATTTAATGCATTGATTGAAGAAAGGAATGAGTATGAGACCACTCATGGTGAAGAGATCACCCGCAGGACAGTAGATATGCCCATTTTTGATGAAGACAGCGGGATGGAGGAGGCAAGAAAGATAGTAGCGTCAACGCACGAAGAAGAGCTGCAGACTTTGAAGCAGCAAATTGACAATCTAATTATCCCTCCTTCTTGATTTTGTATTTGGGTTTTGTTGCTGTAGCTGCATTTTTTGTAATGTCTCATTTTTTTGATATAAAGAACATTTTGTTGTGGCTCCATTATTTATTGTATATCTTATTCAGATATAAATAATAGATAGATATTTATTGACAACTTAATCGAAAACGACAAGTTGCTGATGTAGAAGATGAACGATAATGAATCGTCAATGTATATGAAAATGAGTGAACGGGAATACCGTCAAGTAATGATGAAAGAACGGGTAAATCGTCAAATGATGTTGAAATGAACGAATTAACCGTCAAATGATAATAAATGAACGGGTTAACCGTCACAATAGATGAACGGATGAACCGTCAGATATTAACGAACGGACGAACCGTCGGATGAGTATAATAAATGAACGGATGAACCGTCAGGTGTTTAATGAACGGACGAACCGTCGGATGAATGTGATAAATGAACGGATGAACCGTCAGGAGTTTAATGAACGGACGAACCATCGGATGAATGTAATGCTTCATTAATTGAAGAACATTTGTTTATAAATATAGCAGAAATCTGACAGGAACGAACACTTCTACTCTTCAACATAAAAATGTCTTCCAGAGAAGCATCTAAGAAGGTTGAGACTGTCTCGAAGGTTCAGAAGGGTATTGAAGAACACCCTGCCGGTCCAGTTCAGCCAAAGGAAGCAGAAGCAGGCGAAGGTTCGTCTGCACCCCAGCCACCCCGGGACATTTTGGACTTCCTGCTCGAACCAGGAAAGACTAAAGAAGAAGAAGCCATGAGGATGACCGCCTGCAAATTTCTTGTGGGATCCAGCAAGGAGGTTTTTGGCTCTTTTGCTGACCGCATTTTTGAGAAAAACGGCAGTGGCCCTCGTCCCAATGTAGAAAAAGATGATAGTGACCTTTAATATGTACTATCATATAATAAAATTTGAATTTTATTCATGAACTTGATTCTGTCTGATATTCTACAAGTATTTACATTTATAAATAATACTTCTTTAAGAATTTGCCATTGATAGGCATCATAGCAACTCGACCATCAAGTTCTGAAAGTTGATAAGCTCCGTTTGAGAAGATTTTGCTCACAACATAGGGACCTTCCCATTTCGCATCGAATTTTCCTTTGCTCATATGAGTCATAGTCATAGGACGTCTGACCGTTAGAACAAGTTCTCCTTGCTGAAAGGCTCTGACCTTCACTTTACGATTAAATGTCTTTGAGATGCGGGCTTGGTATAACTCAATATGCTGTTGAGCCATTAACCGCTTTTCATCCAATGCTTCTAACTCTTGAAGTCGAAGAAGGTCATTATTTTCTGTGGTGAGCTCATTGGCAATAGCAATCCTTAAAGAAGGAATTTGTAACTCCAAAGGCAGGACAGCTTCACAGCCATACACCAAAGAGAAAGGTGTAAAACCAGTGGGATTACGGACTGTAGTTCGGTAGGCCCAAAGACATTCGCCAAGTTTCTTGCTCCAATTCCGTTTGTTAGTGGATACAAATTTCCTAAGGAGCTTAATAATGGTTTTGTTAAAGGCTTCAGCTAAACCATTGGCAGCAGGATTGTAGGCCGTCGAAGCAACATTATTAATCCGATGATCATCGCAGAATCTAGTGAACTTCTGACTAATGAATTGAGGTCCATTGTCATGAATGATTCTGTAAGGTACAGCGAATCTATAGATGACATGGTGTTTAACAAAGTTGATGACACTGCTAGTCTTGACTTCAGCCAGAGGTATCGCTTCAGCCCACTTGGAGAAGTAATCGGTTATCGCCAATATGAACCGATATCCTCTAGAAGAAGGAGGATTAATAGGACCTATGATATCCATACCCCAAGCTTCAAAAGGCTAGGAAGCAGCAGTCGGGTGTAAGAATTCCGAGGGTTGATGAATGAAGTCTGCATGGATTTGACAAGCACGACATTTTTTTGCATATTCAATGGCATCTGATACCATAGAGGGCCAATAGTAACCCATACGTCTAATGCGATCCTGTAATTTAGGACCAGGTTGATGTGCTCCACAGACGCCATCATGAGCTTCACGCAACACTTGTTTGGCTTCATCACCAGCTAAACAGCGTAGAAGAAGACCATCATAAGTTCGCCGATAGAGTGTTTTGGTGGTTTGATTGTAATAAAATCGTAGAGATCGACGTCGAATGCTTGTAGCCTCCTTAGGATCTTCAGGGAGTATGTCATGTACTACGAAATCGATAAAAGGAGTTCTCCAATCGTCATAAATAACTTCGACTTTAGCAAGGTTGCTAAATTCAATATTACGATTGTTCTCAATACAGAACAGTTCTCGGTTAGAAATAACCACCACCTGATGCCTTTTGATAGGGATGGCTAAGACAGCTGCAAGATTAGCCAAAGTATCGGCTTCAGTATTGCAAGCTCGTCGAACATAGTCGATGAAGAAGGCTTTGAATGATGTAGCTATATTGATTGCCGCTTCATGATAAGGTACCAGATCTTGATGACGGACTTCATAGGTTCCTCTAACCTGGTTCACAACCAGTTTAGAATCACCATAGACTTCCAGATATTCAACATTCAGTTGTTTAGCTAGCTGAAGGCCAACAAGTAAGGCATTGTACTCTGCCACATTGTTGGAGCAAGGTTCATCTAAAGAGTAGGCTCTTTGGATAGTTAATCCGTCTGGAGAAACGAGAACAACTCCAACACCTGCCACTATAGCACCATTTGGTCCAATTCTTGATGCACCATCAAAGAATAAACGCCAGGTTGGAAACTCTTCAGAGATCATGTTGACTTCTAATGTCTCGTCAGGAATTTTGTCATAGAGTTTAGATGTCTCAGGCACAGGATGAGCTGCTAAGAAGTCCGCCAACGCTTGACCTTTGACAGACTTTTGTGGAACATACACCATGTCATATTGAGCTAGCAAGATTGCCCATGTAGCCAACCGAGAATTAAGTGTACTAGGTTTCTTCATGAGTACCCGGAGAGGGTTAACTCGAGATATAACATGAATAGTTTGACCAATGATATAATGCCTCGTCTTTTGCACAGCAAACATGAGAGCCAGGCATTCTTTCTCGACCGGACTATAACGGTGTTCAGTACCAATCATAGTTCGGCTAAGATAGTAGATAGCTTGTTCATGGCCTTCTTTGTTCTTTTGGGCAAGTAAAGCACCCAATGAATGGTCCATAGCACGGACATACATCAAGAATGGAATGCCAGAGATAGGTGGCACCAAAACTGGTGGGTTCATAAGATATTGTTTGATATCGTCGAATGCTCGTTGACACTCTTCAGTCCAAACAAAAGATACACCCTTCTTCATTAGTTGAGTGAATGGTCTACAGCGTCCAAACAAGTTCGAAATAAATCGCCTAATGTACGCAAGTCGGCCTTGGAATCCTCGTAGCTCTTTTAGGTTGCGTGGAGGACGCATCTCTTGGATGGCTTTGATCTTCTCGGGATCCACGTGTATACCCTTATAGGTAATGACGAAGCCGAGAAATTTGCCACTAGAGACACCAAAGAATGACTTAGTGGGATTCATCTTGAGCTGATGTTGATGCATGAGATTAAATATTATTCTCAAATCTTGGATGTGATCTTCTTTTAGACGACTTTTAACAGCAATATCGTCAACGTAGCATTCGACTGTTTTACGAAGATGTTCTCTGAAAATGGTACTCATAGCCCGTTGGTAGGTTGCACCCGTATTCTTGAGACCAAATGGCATCACTGTATAACAATGGACTCCTCGAGGAGTGCAAAAAGATGTATGCTTTTCATTTTCAGGATGCATTTTGATCTGATTATATCCGAAAAATCTATCCATAAAAGATATTCTTTCGAACCCACAAGTATTGTCAATCATGACGTCTGTGATAGGAAGAGGAAATTCATCTTTCGGACATGCTTCATTGAGATCTCGGAAGTCGATGCAGACTCGAACTTTTCCAATTTTCTTCAGAACTGGGACGGCATTGGCTACCCAATCAGGATGCTGCTCTTCTCGAATAAAGCCACAAGCGATGAGCTTCTTGACTTCATCATCAATTGCGTCCATCATTTCAGGCTTAAATCGCCTTTGTTGCTGTTTGACTGGTTTAGCATTAGGAAGAATGTTCAGTTTGTGAGTAGCAATCTTGGGATCTAAACCTGGCATGTCTTCATAACTCCAAGCAAAGACGTCTATGTATTCTTTAATAAGAAGAACCAACTCTTGCTTATCTGCTTCTGGAAGATTCTTGCTAATAAAGATTGGCCGAGGTGACTCTCTTTCCCCTACATCAATTTGAATTAGTTGATCTTCAGTAGGAGGTTCACGTTGTTCAAAACGAAGTACCTATTGGTTATCCATATGTTGAGCCCAAGGATCTGTTTTCGGACTTTCTTCAACATCTTCATCACAGTTTTCTGGTAGTTCAACGGAGACCATGTTAGAAGATACGATTATACGATGGACTTCACCGATGCTGGTATCGGAATCCCATGATCTGGAATCAGAAGAATTAGAACGTTCTTCACTATCTGATTCAGAAGCTGCTGGGGATAACAGTGGAGGAGAAGTATATCCGAGACCTTTCTTGGTCCTGTCATAATACATTTGTGATTTTTCGTTTGGAACTGTTGTACGAATGGGAGTTCGTCTACCTTTACCATAGTTAAGGCCGCTCTTGAAGTCGTAACCCATCTTTCGGAGGATGTCTTTTGATTGTTGACTATAACGATATAACTGGAGACGTCCCGTATCGTTAACTTTGCTATCATCTGAATAGTTAATCTTTGTTTCCGATCTTTTATATAGAAATGCTGGACTTTCACCTTTCTTCAAAGAAGGGTGAATACGGTAAGAATCATCTGGATCTTCAAGCGAGACTTCTGTCTGAAGAGATTGTACGACTCCCAGTGTAATTGATTGGAAGCTATCTAACATATCCAGATAACTTTTAGTATAATAAATAACATTAATATACTGGAAAGTAGGTGCTTTTTCATTGATTTGTACATCAGTATTTACAACAGGACATTTAACCTTAGCAGGTTTGGTCAAATTGATTACAAGAGGGGGAGAAGAAGAACGTGGAAGAGGCTTGTTACGACGGAGGTCAATAACAAGTGGCTCAGAAGAGGTGAGCTCCCTTTTTCCTTGTTGCGATTTAGATCAACAACAAGTGGCTCAGAAGGAATGAGCTGCTTTTTGTCTTTGTTACGACGTAAGTCGATAACAAGTGGCTCAGAAGAGGTGAGCTCGCTTTGATTTTCATCAGCATCAACTGATTTCTTTTGAACTGGTAAGTGAATAACCAGTGGCTTGGAAGATTGAGGATGAGAAACTCGCCCCTTAACAGGTATGATAAGAGTGTCTTGAGGTGCTGCTTTTTGATCTTCTTCAGTATCCATAGCCAATACCACCTTCATAAATTCATCCTTGTACATACGAGCATCGTTGCAATAAGCTTCAATACCCTTGAAAGGATAAAGGTCCGCAACTTCCTTATGAACTTGTCCTTTGTCATCAACGTATTTAAAGCATTGATGAAAAGTTGATGGAACGACATTGTGTTCATGGAGGAATGGCCTTCCCAGGAGAGCATTATAAGAACAACCATGATTGTCAATGATATAAAAAGTCACCTTTGTGCGAAGATTGCCTATTTGGAGTTTTAGGTGGATCTTGCCCAAAGGTTCACTCTTTCCTTGATTAAATCCCAGAATAGTAGTTATCGTGGTTGAAAGACTATGCACTGGTATCTTCAATGCATCTAGCATTGTCTTTGGCATAATACTAAGTGCAGACCCTGGATCTATCAGGATACGATCAACCTTCATTGAATCTACATATCCTGTATAGTAAAGAGGACGATCATGTCTATTATCTTCCATTAGCATATCATCCTGAGTGAAGGTAATATTTGGGATCAGTTCCAAGACACTATGACTGTGATGACAAGAGACTGATTCTGATTCTGGCTTCTTGAGAAGAGTTAAGCAAGTTTCAGCCTGCATCAGAGCTTCACTTAGAGTTTCTCGTGTCTCTTTGGAAAGACGCAAGAGTTCAAAGATTGACAGCCTAGCTGGTGTATTGGCTAATTGAGCCAATATATCAAAGTTGTAAGGCTTCTCAAGCCCAGTAGGAGATGACTTCTTTAGAGGTTTGTCAAATCGAACTTGTTGCTTGCCTTTGTCAGCCGTTGTTAGCTTAGGAGGAATTGATACTACAACTGGTGAAGATGTAGAAGGGACCTCTTCAGCAGATGCGGGTTGTGCCGGAGTAGGTTCGGAAGAAGAAGCAGGATCTCTTTAACCTTTAGAATGATCTTTCAAATAAGCTTTCTCTGATCTGGTGCCTAACAGAATCTCTTCGTCAACAATGGGATCAAAAGATACCATGTTGCAAATCTTGGTTTTGCCTTTAGAACGAGTTTTCTTCTCGAAAGATATCTCAAATTCTGGAGCAAGATCAGGATGGATCCATATAATTTCACCATTGTCAAAAGACAAGGGAATAAGACCTTCATTGGATGGAAGCGGGAGATTCTCAATCTCAAGGGTTGCTTTAGGAATTGGAATGACACCATACTGTATCATCTGTGGAGGGAAATCTCCAAATTGGACTGAAACCATATTTGCAGTAACAGTCTTCTCATCTTGTTGCAAAGTGACTACACCTGCATTGACAAGCTCTTGAATCTTACCTTTGAGCACATAGTATGCTCGAGTAGGATGTCCAATGAATCGGTGATAAACACAATACTTGGGATGATCAGTCTTATTGACTTCATCAGGTTTCTTTGGATCAGGGAGTTGAATTTTGTTGCTTTTGAGTAAACACTCAAAGATACTTGCTGTGTCATTTTCGTCAAAGGAATATTCTACCTTCGGACGAGGTTCCCTCGGTGGAGGTGCAGAAGGAGTAGGAGTAGATGTAGGTGGGGCCACATTGACAGCCAAAGATTCTTTATTTTTGTTCAAGTTAATATTTAAAGTCTCTTTCGCTTTGCGATTGTTTTGGCGATTGCCACCACCTGAATTTTGATGCTCATCGCGATCAGGGTTAGACATTTGTACCCCCAATTGTTTGAACTTGTCGGCACTTACTTCAGCAGCTTTGGCGTTGACGATGAATGAGGGCCAATCTTGAAATTGGGTTGATCCCGTCCACATACTGATAATAGGTAAAAGATTTGCCTTACAAGTATCAATAGTGACAGCAGCTGGAGTCCCTGGAGGCATTTTTAAAGCTTCACGGCGGAACCGTTCAATAAAGCTCTCAGCAGTTTCATTATGTTTTTGTTTGATTTTGTTGAGAGCTGACATAGTCATATCATTAAACCCTTCATAGAACCGTTCCAGAAAGATTTGTTTAAGACCTGAAAAGGATATGATGCAACCATCGGGCAAACTTCTGTACCAGTCGTATGCTACGCCAGTTAAACAACCGACGAACACTCTGGTAAGAAGAGCGTCATTTGGCTGAAGTTGAACAGTCATTACCTCAAAATGATTGATGAATTGACTCGGGGAAGTACTGCCATCGAACAGAGAGATTGTAGGGATTTTGTACTTTAGGGAAAACGGAACGTCCTTCCATTCAACCGGATAGGGCTGTTTAATCCCCAACCTTTGTAGATTGTCTTTCTCTTTAAATGCTTCAAACTGGGTTCGTAAGAGTTTGACAGCTTCATTGGCGTCTTCTGATGAAGAAGAAGGAGCAGGTTGAGTTGTAGTGGTAGGAGGAGGAACAGCGTTGTAAGCACTACCCCCAGCTCCTGAATGGCTAGGCGTAGTTTGTACTTACACTTGTACAGGAGGCATTTGGGGAGGCACTACCCCCAGCCCAGTATTGGCAGGTATTGAAGATGCTATGATCTCTGGACTAGTAATAGGTGCAGTTGGTGGTGTAACATGCTGTGCTACAATGATGGAATGCATACTAGCAACCATCTCAGCCATGGTTTTTAATTTGTCTTCGAGTGCAGCAATTCGCTGTTCCTGATTTGCGGAGGTTGAAGCATCTGGATCATCGGTGACAACATAAGCCGTCACTTCTCTTGGCACAGTAGAAGATACTGTTTGTTCAGAACTTTCACTGTATGCATCATAATCAGAAAATGAATCATCTCCTGACTGGGAAACAGGAAGATGACTTGAAGGGTTTTGAGGAAGATTCCTTTGACTGATTGTATCTCGGCTTCGAGAATGGGTATGTTGAAATACTCCTTCAGAAGATTCTTAAAGTAATTCCAAATACCGTTGGCTTGGCTTGCGGAGTCTACCATGCTTAGAGCATCTTTTACCCCCAGTGTCTCGGGAAGTCATGTTAACAGAAGCATACAAAACTTCGTCTTCTTCTGACATAGGTTCAGATTTAGCAAAAGTTAAACGATCGAATACAGATCGTTTTGTCGTTTGACAACAGCATTGGATGATGACTTTATGATTACAGTGATGATCAGATGGTTGAGATGGAGATATTGAGACATTATCCTGTTTTTGTCTTAGATGTTCTCGAAGATCTACAACAGGACGAAGAAAGTTCCGAGGGATCTGTTCTTTGATAACATTTGGAACATGATTCCAATTCTTCAAATGTTTAGTCCCTTGAGTATACAGGGAAGTACTCACTTCATTGGCATAAGTGTCAGGATTTTTGACTTTGGAGATTTGTTTCGGATGATGTTTGACCTTCGGCATTGGCTGTTTGTGTTTTACCGAAGTGGGTCGATTAAGATAAGTTCTGAGGTCAGCAAATTCACCCCCAGGAGTTTCTGTTTGAGACACTAACAGTTTTCCCTGTCTGGAACGACAAATTTGGAGAGTCGGGAGGTCCTGGAATTCTGCTATCGGAGTAGGCAGAATACCTCTTTGATTAGTACAAGTACTCTTGTTATAAAGGAAAGAAGAATCCTTGTTCGTCAGAGTTCTCGAACTGATTGGTGCCGAGGCACATTGAGATGGATCTTCTTCAGTAAAGACTGAAGAAGACTGAGAAAAGACCAAAGGGCCTTTTCCTTTGTTTTGAGATGAAGGGTTAGCTAAAGAGCGTTTCCCTCTGTTATCTTCCAAGTCATGAGACAAGGAAGTTTGAGAAAAGACCAAAGGACCTTTTCCTTTGCTTTGAAGAGAAGGAGAAACAGTCAAAGGACTACCCTCAGTGGATTGTGCAGAGGCAATAGGGTGTTTGGGAAGAGGAGTAGAATCTCTTCTTTTATTGTGAGAAGAAGGGAATTTAGCCAAAAGGCTATTTTTCTTGGATTGCGCAGACTTGGTTTGCGCATGGGTGGAAGGTGCACTAGTCATTTGTGCAGTAGAAGCTTTGGTAGAAAGTGCATCAGGAGTCCTTGTCTTAGAGTGCTTGGGATGCATTTTGGATACTGGAGTGTTAGTTTGCGCAGGAAAAGCCACTGCCAATTGCGCCAGAGTCATAGGAGTCTTCTGTTTTGACAAGGCAGCATATGAAGTAGCTTGCGCAACTGTTACAGCAGACTGTGCAGCCTTGACTGCAACAGATTGTGCAGCAGTTGATGTTAGCACCCTGAAATTCGGGTTGATTTTTTTTCATTTTATTTATTTTCTGATTGTTTGGTTTCATTAAATATTTCATTCTATTTATTTATCTGTTAGTGTACTTTCATGCCATTGATATTTGGAGTATCAGGGATGTTCAACTCTGGAAATCCTCTTCACGAGTTTTGGAGTGGACACGATTACCTTCATGACGGTATATAGTGTCCCATCCAAATTTGTTCCCTTGTGCCCCTTTTTCTTCGCTGAACTTCGGGTCGAATTAGACCGTTCGATCAGTAATTGATTTTCCCACTCTTTTCCTTGATCATTTTCAGCGCGTTACCATGACATTTAAATTGGGAGCGCCAGACCAGTCATTCCTTGAAACCAACTCCTCATTGATGATCTACTCGAGACGCTCGTCACCCATGACCTTCGTTTCCCACTCATTCATGTCATTTTGGGCTCCATTTGATTCGCACAACTTTTCCGACGCGTGACCCGATTTTATTTCACGCCACGGCGTCACATTCATTTTCCAACTTGATTTGTGGGTCCCCTGTCGACCAAAACCTGTCCGCCCCAACTATGGACATGGCCCACTTTGAGCCTACTATCCGTCCGCCACTTGTGTCCCATTATTTGGAATCCCCATGTGCTACTTATTTCTCCATGATCATCGACGTCTAATTTTAGTTCTATTTTTGCACGATGTCCAGTTTTGACCCAATCCGGCTCCACCGAGTCCAGTCCAGCTCCATGATTTTCTCCATTATGACACCCTCGTATTTTTCTTGCCCAAAAATACTAGTACCCATTTTGCCTATTTTTCTATATTTGATAGGAATTTTACATTGATTTTTAATCCTTGGAATTACCTATTTTCTCTATTTTCTATCATAGCCATTGATATTCCCTTCATTAAATCACAACCATTCATCCTACATGGAGCAAACCTCCTCACAGCAGCCGGCCCTAACTCCTAGGAGAAATTTTTCTCTCTTATCCTCTCATTCTCTCTCTTCTCCTATTTTTTTTTCCCACAACATCAAAAACTAAACCAACATCAACTTTAACTCTGCCCATGCAAACCGACAGCACTCCCTACTCCATGGCCCGACACCCCCCATGGCCTGAGCGCCGACCACCCTGGCCGGCCTCCTCCACCGTGGTCGCCCGTCGACCATGACAGTTCCTTCTTCCTCCTCCATCTCCTTCTCAACCGAGCTACAACCACCACCACTCCACCACAATCCGGCCACCACCACCTCACAGCGCGTCGCTATCTCCTGTGCAGCGTCGCCGAGGCCTCGCCGTGGCCTCGCCGTAGCTAGGCCGGCCTCCCCGTGCCTGGCCAGCATGCTACAGCGCATTCAACGCGGCAGCAGCAGCTGCGTTCAAAGCGCGCGCGCGCGTGCGGGTTTCGCCGCCGCCGCCACCGGCCGTCGTGCCCCCGGCGACCATCCCCCCCGGGTGCGCCCGACTCTAAGCTCTCCTCCCATGGCGGCCACCGTCCTCCGGGACGCGCCGTCGAGTCGATTTCTGCGTTTTGAACGAGATCCCGTCGACGCGCACGAGTTTTGAACTCAGATTTGGCGCTCCGTCGCAGCAACTTCGCGCGCGTTTTCCCGGAGATCCGACCGTTGGATCGGCGATTTCTTCGCTCCGTCGCAATCTCGGTATATCCACCTTCATCCCTGTCAATTTTCGTCCGTTGATTTTATCGTTTGATACATGAAAACCGGCCACCAAGTTGACCGTTTTAATTGTATTAAAATTGGACAGTTTTACGGGGCCAACTTCGTCAGCTTGTATCTCCTCCACCGCAGCTCCGTTTGGCGTGCTACCAGTTCCTGTGCGAAGCTGGTATAACCCTCTTCCTGCCCCCTTTAGATTTCATTTCAGTTTGAGCTTGTTTGATTGGTTGAATTCGACGCCAAAGTTGGCCGTCCGAATTCGTAAATTCCAACTTGTAAAATTCCATTTTTGAACACGGGACTCCAGATTTCATTTCTGACACCACCAGTAGACTTGTGGCGTCGTTCTGGCATGTTTTCATATAAAATTTGTTAGATTTGGAGAACGTGGACCCGGGCACGTTTTTCGGTGCAAAGCGGGTCCTACTTTCTGGGTCAACGGGACTTTTTGACGCCGGCTCATCGGAATCCAATTCCGGATATACCGATGAGTTCGTATCGTCATTCTGGACTCGTTGACATATAATTTGCTAGGTTTTGGTGGACATTGGGTCTGGCACGCATTTCGGTGCAAGTCGGATACCAATATCCGGGTCAACGGGTCATTTTGAGATCGGCTCATCGGAATCCAATTCCGGAGATACCGTTGAGTTCGTATCATCATTCTGGATTCGTTGACAGGTAGTTTGCTAAGTTTTGAGAACTTTGGCTCCGGCACGCATTTCCGTGCAAACCGGAATTCCAAGTTCTGGTCAACGGGCCAAATTGAGATCGGGTCAACGGAATCCAATTCTGGAGATACCGTTGGGTTCGTATCGACATTCTAGTTGCGTGGACATATAATTTGTTATATTTTATAGACTTGTTTTCTTGCACGTTTTTCGGTGCAAAACGGCTCCGACACGGA
This sequence comes from Iris pallida, assembly GCA_029216955.1. Lineage (NCBI taxonomy): Eukaryota > Viridiplantae > Streptophyta > Magnoliopsida > Asparagales > Iridaceae > Iris > Iris pallida. The sequence goes on from JANAVB010022397.1 coordinate 9,413,856, forward strand.
CACCGTTTTGACCCGAAATTACCTTTTTGCCCTTGTGTCCAAATTGGACCGTTGGGTAGGCTATCCTAGCTAATTTGAGCATTCTGGACACGTTGGCGATGTCTATTTCATCGTCCGACAATGTTTGTTGATAATTTCTCTGAGTTTAACCTTCTTATAATTAATTAATAATTAATTCATATAATGTTCGTATTTCGAGATTAGTACAACGGAACTGAGCTCAGTCAATTCCAGTGATCTCACATCGCTGAAATTGACAAGTTGGATACGTGGATCACTATAATAAGATTATCAACCTTACTGATAATCTTCTTATCTCGATTTGCGTGCCGTAAGTTTCGACGTACAAATAACGAAGTACACTTTATATTAGACTAGAATTGACCCTGTTTGACCAGAGTTGACCAGTTGACCCAGAGTCAACTGTAAGTCAACACTTGACCTAGTTTGACTAGATTATTGACCGGAGTCGACCTAGAGTTGTTTGACTTAGAAGAACCTAGAATAAAATAGATTGTTGTGGATTCATTTATTACAACTTGAACACCTTGTAACCTGTGTTGCTTTAAATAGGACTCTGTGGCTTCAGTGGGACCCCTCTATACTAATCAGCTGTTCAGGTTATCGAGGCGAGTACATTCTCTGATCATTTCATATCCTGCTTAGAATTATTTCCTGCAGTAGATTACTTTACTTGTACTGTCACGTTGGTCACACGGATTGGTACTATATGGATCCCTTCTCGAGATGTTATCCTTAGGGAGCATCGGGTACTACATGTTCTGTGCGTTTCACTTACATGAAGTATCATATGCTTCATTGGTTCTTTGATCACTTACGACATATACTCTTATGATCGTAGAGTCTTCCTAGAATCCTTATCCCATTTATGGGACTACTATGTATCACCTTCGGGGTCTATCACCTTCGGGGTCTATCACCTTCGGGGGCTTATCACCTTCGGGGTCTACCACCTTCGGGGTCTACCACCTTCGGGGTCTGTTACATAGCATCATATAACATAACCTGGCTGGATCCTTGTGTATTGATTGGGGGTACGGGGGAGTATAAATGGACATGTGAATAATACACCAGTAGTGTAGCATCAGAATCATTCCATAGTGTAGCATCAGAATCATCCCAGGCCATTTACATGTTCATATTGTACTCTGATTCACTAGTCACTGCTAGTTCCCTATGTATAGTAGATATTTCTATTACAGTTCTCTCTCTGTTTACATACTGCATTCTTTCAGTACTTGTATCTTACTTTACTGCATGAATATATTTTCTAACCTGCGATGAACTGTTGAGATGTAATGTGCTCGTTCCAGTCCTGACTGGACCTGTTGATAAATTTTACAGATAGCCTGGAGGTGCCTGCTAGCCTAGAGGAGACACATTAGAGGTTGTCTAGGTAGTTATTTCTTTTTGTCTGGAGTTGTATTTACTTTGTGGATTACTGTATCTTTATTTGAGTTTTGAGATGTACTTCTGGGTTCATGTATCTTAGACACTTAGACTTCTATCTCCTGTATTTATTTTGGATTTCATGTTTTATCTATCCTTATCATGCTCTACCCTAGATGTGATTGAGATTGTATCTGCTATGTCACCCCCATTCGGGGAGTATATATACTGCTTGGCATTATACTGTTAGATGTTGAGACCTATGACAGCGTTCTACCGCCGACACTGCGGCGTAGGCTGGGCGTCGTTACGTTCTCGTGCCCTAACTCTAGGGTGCGGGTCGTGACACGTTTTTAGTGGTGGCCCATGCAGGTCGAGACTAAAGTGTAGTGGTATTCGAACTAGAGTACCACTACAGCCTGCAGTAGGATTAGGATATATTTTGAAGGTACTCAATCACAGATAGGAACCCTTGAGAGATTCCTGGGACGACCTTGGAGAATCTTATTTAACTTCGAGTTGAAAACTCTTTTTTTTTTTCCCTTGATTTGTTTTATATTTATTTTCTGTTGATGAATTTGATTTTATGGATTATGGTTGAAATCGAGTTTGTATTTATTGATTTTGGTGGATGATTGTCGAATTTTGAATTTTGATGATAGCTGCTGCATTCGAGTTTACATTTTGATGGATTGTGTTCACTTTTGAATTTTGATGTTCGTTAATAAATTTTGATTTGATTTTTGAGTATTCATTGTTGATTTAATTTGATTTTTGGCAAGATGAAATTATATGGGCTGGGTCATCTATGTTATGGAATCTAGTCTTCTATAGTCACATTAGCTAGCATGGTGAGGACATATAGTCTGACTCTGGATATATTTCTCGGACGTGGGAATTTAAGGTTTTCGCAGCCAAGCTAGCGGCACCGCGAAAATGTTAAATACCATGATTCTAGAGATATGTGCTTAAGTCAAGGGCTCTGTGATTATCGTAGCCTTGCTTACTAGTTTGACGAGGATTTAGAGTACCATGATTCTGGATAGACGCATATGATTATCAAATTGTACTTAAAATATTTTGAACATGTTTTCTCTACTTTCTCAGTCATTCAAAAAAAAGAATTATTGTTTGTTGTTTTGCCTAGTTTTTTTGTCATTTAACTTAAGAGTATGTTTAGTTGTTTTCATAAACCTTTTGTGTAATTTCTTGCTATGAGTTTTTCATAATACAATGAATCGATGATTTTGCTAAACTTTATCTTGGATTTGATATTTTAACTCTGGATTTCAAAACGGTACCTTATTTAAACAGATAGGCAAAACAGATTTTATCGTTATTCTTCTTGTTATTTTTCTTGTATTAGATAATAATAAAACTGTCTTGATTTTGTCAATCACCTACTCTGTAATTTTGGTAGAAATTTAAATGTTGGTCCTGATGTAGGAATAAAATTTTTGGGACATGAGAATATGTATGTGAATATATATATCAGACACTTGCCTAACACGTATGCATGCTACACTTGATTCTCACATATCTAGATACTATTAATATGTTGATTGATGCTAAATTTTCAAAACCACAATATTTATGGTTTCATGTTTTTCCAGTTAAAGTCGTAATTTAAATATAAATTTCATGTTATTATTTAGGTTTACATCACTGCACATGTATGTTATACATAGAGTTTCAATTCAAAAAAAATTGGTTAAGTTATGTTAAAATTGTAAAATCTGAGACTTCTGTGCATGTTAACCCTTGATGCTGAATTTCCGAATGTTAGTTCAAATTGCTGTTTTATTTCCTTAAATGTAATTTTGAGCTACCTTGTGGGAAGTAGGATATAAATTTAAGTTTCATATTCTTACATGCTAGTTGTGATAAACATTGAGTTGGTTTTTAATGTTCAAAATTTCTCTAATATCCTAAAAACTGTATACATGTTAACATTTTTACATTGATTTCCATGTTTAGTTAAATTTCAGATTTAATATGTAATATTGAACTGTATGCATAGATAAATGTATTGGTAATATGATTAGGGTTCATTCTATCATGATAGGATGTGTTGGGAGCATTGAGATAGTTGTGATGTTCAAACTCCTAAATTTTGAAATTGCATTATGTTCATATTTTCTATGGTTTAAATGTTAGCTTGTTTTCAGATTTTATATGTGAATGTTGAACTAAAACTGGATTTAACCTTTCAATACTAAGCTATAACCCTGTATAAGGACACACACACTCTAACTTAGTATACCCTGTCATGTAACCTAATCTTCCTCTCTATGTTATGATCATGTATCTATATAGATATATATAGCGTTTATACATCCATGTTATAATTTGTATAAATACATGGCTAAGTCTCTATTTTTTTATATATATATATATGGTTAGCCATGCATGTTATGATTAAATAGGTTGCGTATTGTAGATTGTTTAACCAAAATGCCATGACTAGTGTAACTTGATAACTGTTGTTTTGGAACCCAAATCCTCCTATACTCTTCATATATATTTCACATATCCCCATACACATGATGCTAGTTTTCCCTCTCTAACGCTCTCTCTGTATATATATTGTGATTGGATTTCAATGCAAGTGACTTTCAATTCTTTAACTTGTGATTTTGATTTTCTTGGGATAGTACTTTTTCAGATGATTGGTAGTTACCTTCCTTTATTTTTATGAGTACCAGTTTTCATATGGGGTGGTAGATAACCTTATAGTTTTGATGGTTGTTGTTTCTGTATCTTTCTGTTTTAGCACCCTGGGTTGCTTGCGTGTTTGATACCCTATGACCGTTGGTTAGCATGACTAGTAAACCTAGATGAGACTTCATTGTCACCGTATGCCATGACCCTGTATGCCGTTCTTTTATTTGATGGTATGATTTGTTTAAGTTCTGGGACTTTGATGGTGGGGGTTTGACCTAGAGGGAGTAGGGACATTTTAATTTCGAGGACGAAATTTTTATAAGGTGGGTAGGATGTTAGCACCCTGAAATTCGGGTTGATTTTTTTTCATTTTATTTATTTTCTGATTGTTTGGTTTCATTAAATATTTCATTCTATTTATTTATCTGTTAGTGTACTTTCATGCCATTGATATTTGGAGTATCAGGGATGTTCAACTCTGGAAATCCTCTTCACGAGTTTTGGAGTGGACACGATTACCTTCATGACGGTATATAGTGTCCCATCCAAATTTGTTCCCTTGTGCCCCTTTTTCTTCGCTGAACTTCGGGTCGAATTAGACCGTTCGATCAGTAATTGATTTTCCCACTCTTTTCCTTGATCATTTTCAGCGCGTTACCATGACATTTAAATTGGGAGCGCCAGACCAGTCATTCCTTGAAACCAACTCCTCATTGATGATCTACTCGAGACGCTCGTCACCCATGACCTTCGTTTCCCACTCATTCATGTCATTTTGGGCTCCATTTGATTCGCACAACTTTTCCGACGCGTGACCCGATTTTATTTCACGCCACGGCGTCACATTCATTTTCCAACTTGATTTGTGGGTCCCCTGTCGACCAAAACCTGTCCGCCCCAACTATGGACATGGCCCACTTTGAGCCTACTATCCGTCCGCCACTTGTGTCCCATTATTTGGAATCCCCATGTGCTACTTATTTCTCCATGATCATCGACGTCTAATTTTAGTTCTATTTTTGCACGATGTCCAGTTTTGACCCAATCCGGCTCCACCGAGTCCAGTCCAGCTCCATGATTTTCTCCATTATGACACCCTCGTATTTTTCTTGCCCAAAAATACTAGTACCCATTTTGCCTATTTTTCTATATTTGATAGGAATTTTACATTGATTTTTAATCCTTGGAATTACCTATTTTCTCTATTTTCTATCATAGCCATTGATATTCCCTTCATTAAATCACAACCATTCATCCTACATGGAGCAAACCTCCTCACAGCAGCCGGCCCTAACTCCTAGGAGAAATTTTTCTCTCTTATCCTCTCATTCTCTCTCTTCTCCTATTTTTTTTTCCCACAACATCAAAAACTAAACCAACATCAACTTTAACTCTGCCCATGCAAACCGACAGCACTCCCTACTCCATGGCCCGACACCCCCCATGGCCTGAGCGCCGACCACCCTGGCCGGCCTCCTCCGCCGTGGTCGCCCGTCGACCATGACAGTTCCTTCTTCCTCCTCCATCTCCTTCTCAACCGAGCTACAACCACCACCACTCCACCACAATCCGGCCACCACCACCTCACAGCGCGTCGCTATCTCCTGTGCAGCGTCGCCGAGGCCTCGCCGTGGCCTCGCCGTAGCTAGGCCGGCCTCCCCGTGCCTGGCCAGCATGCTACAGCGCATTCAACGCGGCAGCAGCAGCTGCGTTCAAAGCGCGCGCGCGCGTGCGGGTTTCGCCGCCGCCGCCACCGGCCGTCGTGCCCCCGGCGACCATCCCCCCCGGGTGCGCCCGACTCTAAGCTCTCCTCCCATGGCGGCCACCGTCCTCCGGGACGCGCCGTCGAGTCGATTTCTGCGTTTTGAACGAGATCCCGTCGACGCGCACGAGTTTTGAACTCAGATTTGGCGCTCCGTCGCAGCAACTTCGCGCGCGTTTTCCCGGAGATCCGACCGTTGGATCGGCGATTTCTTCGCTCCGTCGCAATCTCGGTATATCCACCTTCATCCCTGTCAATTTTCGTCCGTTGATTTTATCGTTTGATACATGAAAACCGGCCACCAAGTTGACCGTTTTAATTGTATTAAAATTGGACAGTTTTACGGGGCCAACTTCGTCAGCTTGTATCTCCTCCACCGCAGCTCCGTTTGGCGTGCTACCAGTTCCTGTGCGAAGCTGGTATAACCCTCTTCCTGCCCCTTTTAGATTTCATTTCAGTTTGAGCTTGTTTGATTGGTTGAATTCGACGCCAAAGTTGGCCGTCCGAATTCGTAAATTCCAACTTGTAAAATTCCATTTTTGAACACGGGACTCCAGATTTCATTTCTGACACCACCAGTAGACTTGTGGCGTCGTTCTGGCATGTTTTCATATAAAATTTGTTAGATTTGGAGAACGTGGACCCGGGCACGTTTTTCGGTGCAAAGCGGGTCCTACTTTCTGGGTCAACGGGACTTTTTGACGCCGGCTCATCGGAATCCAATTCCGGATATACCGATGAGTTCGTATCGTCATTCTGGACTCGTTGACATATAATTTGCTAGGTTTTGGTGGACATTGGGTCTGGCACGCATTTCGGTGCAAGTCGGATACCAATATCCGGGTCAACGGGTCATTTTGAGATCGGCTCATCGGAATCCAATTCCGGAGATACCGTTGAGTTCGTATCATCATTCTGGATTCGTTGACAGGTAGTTTGCTAAGTTTTGAGAACTTTGGCTCCGGCACGCATTTCCGTGCAAACCGGAATTCCAAGTTCTGGTCAACGGGCCAAATTGAGATCGGGTCAACGGAATCCAATTCTGGAGATACCGTTGGGTTCGTATCGACATTCTAGTTGCGTGGACATATAATTTGTTATATTTTATAGACTTGTTTTCTTGCACGTTTTTCGGTGCAAAACGGCTCCGACACGGACACCGTTTTGACCCGAAATTACCTTTTTGCCCTTGTGTCCAAATTGGACCGTTGGGTAGGCTATCCTAGCTAATTTGAGCATTCTGGACACGTTGGCGATGTCTATTTCATCGTCCGACAATGTTTGTTGATAATTTCTCTGAGTTTAACCTTCTTATAATTAATTAATAATTAATTCATATAATGTTCGTATTTCGAGATTAGTACAACGGAACTGAGCTCAGTCAATTCCAGTGATCTCACATCGCTGAAATTGACAAGTTGGATACGTGGATCACTATAATAAGATTATCAACCTTACTGATAATCTTCTTATCTCGATTTGCGTGCCGTAAGTTTCGACGTACAAATAACGAAGTACACTTTATATTAGACTAGAATTGACCCTGTTTGACCAGAGTTGACCAGTTGACCCAGAGTCAACTGTAAGTCAACACTTGACCTAGTTTGACTAGATTATTGACCGGAGTCGACCTAGAGTTGTTTGACTTAGAAGAACCTAGAATAAAATAGATTGTTGTGGATTCATTTATTACAACTTGAACACCTTGTAACCTGTGTTGCTTTAAATAGGACTCTTTGGCTTCAGTGGGACCCCTCTATACTAATCAGCTGTTCAGGTTATCGAGGCGAGTACATTCTCTGATCATTTCATATCCTGCTTAGAATTATTTCCTGCAGTAGATTACTTTACTTGTACTGTCACGTTGGTCACACGGATTGGTACTATATGGATCCCTTCTCGAGATGTTATCCTTAGGGAGCATCGGGTACTACATGTTCTGTGCGTTTCACTTACATGAAGTATCATATGCTTCATTGGTTCTTTGATCACTTACGACATATACTCTTATGATCGTAGAGTCTTCCTAGAATCCTTATCCCATTTATGGGACTACTATGTATCACCTTCGGGGTCTATCACCTTCGGGGTCTATCACCTTCGGGGGCTTATCACCTTCGGGGTCTACCACCTTCGGGGTCTACCACCTTCGGGGTCTGTTACATAGCATCATATAACATAACCTGGCTGGATCCTTGTGTATTGATTGGGGGTACGGGGGAGTATAAATGGACATGTGAATAATACACCAGTAGTGTAGCATCAGAATCATTCCATAGTGTAGCATCAGAATCATCCCAGGCCATTTACATGTTCATATTGTACTCTGATTCACTAGTCACTGCTAGTTCCCTATGTATAGTAGATATTTCTATTACAGTTCTCTCTCTGTTTACATACTGCATTCTTTCAGTACTTGTATCTTACTTTACTGCATGAATATATTTTTTAACCTGCGATGAACTGTTGAGATGTAATGTGCTCGTTCCAGTCCTGACTGGACCTGTTGATAAATTTTACAGATAGCCTGGAGGTGCCTGCTAGCCTAGAGGAGACACATTAGAGGTTGTCTAGGTAGTTATTTCTTTTTGTCTGGAGTTGTATTTACTTTGTGGATTACTGTATCTTTATTTGAGTTTTGAGATGTACTTCTGGGTTCATGTATCTTAGACACTTAGACTTCTATCTCCTGTATTTATTTTGGATTTCATGTTTTATCTATCCTTATCATGCTCTACCCTAGATGTGATTGAGATTGTATCTGCTATGTCACCCCCATTCGGGGAGTATATATACTGCTTGGCATTATACTGTTAGATGTTGAGACCTATGACAGCGTTCTACCGCCGACACTGCGGCGTAGGCTGGGCGTCGTTACGTTCTCGTGCCCTAACTCTAGGGTGCGGGTCGTGACAGTTGTTGAGACAGACTGTGCAACAGTTGGCACAGCAATTTGTGCAGCAGTCTGACTAGCAGATTGTGCAGCAGTTGGTACAGCATCCTTGGTGGCAAAACTGCCAGATTGTACAGACTTGGAGACCCAAATTGAGCGCATTTTGCTCTCAACAGAAGTGGCTACAATACGGGGAGTAGTCTTGGAGTTGAGCATCGCCTCGTAGGCTGTCTGGTTGACCTTAACAACCAGCGTCTTCTGCGTCTTCCCGATAGACGCTACGTCACATTGAGTTGCTACTTCCTCGTCGGAGGAGAAAGTTGTCCCCAGCAGAGTCGCCATTTTGTTTGCAAAAATAAAAGTATAAAACTTTATTGATACAAACTGTAATAAAGATTACAAGAATTCTGGGAAAATTACAACTATAGGAATCCAATCTTGATGACGATTGCTTTATCCCTTGGACGATGTGAACTTTGAAGACGAAGCCTTTGAAGTTGAAAACAACTCTGGAAATTGAAGGCAAAAGCCTCTGAAGTTGAAGACAAAAGTCTCGGAAGAATGCAGCAGCACTTTGGCAAGAACTCCTGAACTCTCTGATTTCTGATCTCTGATCTTGATCCCCCTTGAAATGAAGACTTGAAACTCTATTTATAGAGTTCTAAAAATAACTAACTTTCAGTTATTTTGGACTGTGCAAGCTGATTTGCGCAGCAACTGGTTTGCGCAGCACTGGATTGCACAAGCAGTTATTGGATCGTAGGCCAACTATCTGGGACACATGGCATCATTTGATTGAAATACGCATGATCGTGCATAGACAGTTGCCACGTAATGAGCAATTGATGGCATGAATGCAACATGTAATTAGCCAGTTATGTTGGTAGAATGTGCAAAGTAAACCGCGCAGAAATGGTTTGTGCAACCACGGATTGCGCATGAATGGTTTGCACAACCACAGATTGCGCTGCCACCTGTCAGCCGCCCTCGAGCACTGTGCGGCGTCAAAAACGAACAGCCTCCTCGTTATTCATGTTGTCAGCTGTGAGGAAGATCTGATTTGATTCAGTCAATGATGACTTCTGCCATGTCAGCCTGCGCAGTTGGGAACATGCGCAAACCAACCTGCACAAAGTGATGTCTGTGCAATCTGTTGTCTGCGCAACTCATCAAAATGATGAATATCTTGAATTGTTGACATTGTTAATTGATGTAACTTGATTTTTTAGGACCTACAATAACCCACAATGGGAGGGCCTCCTTCGCTCTAAAAAGGAGGGGTCCTTTTGTATGGCAGCAGAGAAGGATTTACAAGCGATGGCGAGCAACCTATGCCTTTCTCCCGATAGGCAGGGTAGTGAACCTAACAGGGACAACCCCCCAATCAATGTCTCTGATCTCCTGGAATGTTCGAGGGGCGTGCTCGATTGGGCACTGGAAGGAGATTTCGGAAGCGCTGAGGTGAGAACAATATTCCATTTCGGTTTTATTAGAAACCAAAATTAAATCTGATCGGATGCTTGCTCGAAGAACCCCTTCCAACTGGTGAATGCAAACAATTTGCACCTCTGTGACATGGAGAGCATCTGGATCCGGTAGGACACACGTTCCTGGGATGGTCAGGTACTACTTATAGCTGTAATGCCTGTAGTTCATATTACGTATCTTGGTATACGTGTACGTATTTTTGACTCGTATTGCGTATTTCTCTGCATGGTTATTTTGGCATTTCCTTCTTGGTTCGGTTCAACTTGTTGCTGGTTCGGCTTGACTTGATTTTAGGTGGATCGAACCCCCATCTACCACCACCACCCTTATTTATATTTCCACCTAACTCTCTCTCTCTCTTCATTTATTCTTCTCCTTCACTTCTTCTTCTTCTCCACCATTACTCTTCCACCTACCAGGGAAGAGGGCTAGGCAAGTGCAACTTGCTTCATGATGGATCTCAAGTTTTATTGTTCTATTCTCTTCCTCACTTGATTCTAAGCCTCTTTAGAACTTGGCAGTTTTGGATTTGATGGATAGATTCTTGTAGATCTAAGTTTATAATTTTTTGGTTTTCTTGGTTTTGATCTCTAAAACTTGTTTATTTTCGAAAACTAATGGTTTTATATGGTAGAGAATTCAATTTCATGCAGTTTTGGCTTTTGTTTCGCTTGATTTCGACTTCGGATAAGGAAGTTATGGCCATGGCAAGTTTTCGGAACTTTTAGGGCTGAACTTGCTGATTGGGGACGCTGACCCCCATATGCCCGGGAGGCCATGAACGGGGAGGCCATGCGCTGTGAAGTCCCGGCAACGCATCCCTTAACTCCGAGCATGTCATGCGCGTAGGTTCCTTACACGCATGTACTGAAGATGCAATATGAGTTTCCCACGCACCGATGTGCTAGAATTCCCACGCACCGATGTGCTGGAATTCCCACGCGTCGATGTGCTGGAATTCCCACGCACTGATGTGCAGGAATTCCCATGTACCGGTGTACAGGAATTCCCACGCACCGATGTGCAGGAATCCCATGCGCCGGAATTGCTCTATTTTACTGTTTTTGCATGTTTAAGTTGTTTTGTAGCTAGAATCTTGAAAAACTCAAAACATGAAAGTTGTAGAACTTTTCCTTGGCTTCAAGAATATGTTACTAGTTATTTTATGCAAGTTTCTCTCATTCATGATAATGCATGAACAGAACACGATAGTGGCACGCTGTGGCGCACTCTTGACAAGTAAACTGACATGATATATCTCGACATACTGTTATGACAGCTAGCCTGACATGACAAGTATGAAAGACCAGGATACCATGGGCGATTGTGTTTGTACAAATAAACTGGTACTATCTTGCATCATGTCTAGGATGGAGATCCCTGAGTACGACGATCAGGGGTACCTACTGAAATTGACAAAGGCTAATTAACTAGAATGATTCAGTAGACATGAAGAGATTTTCCCAACTACAGGCAATCCCGTTATCTGGGCGCACTAAGTGGACTTGTAGCCTACCGACGAGTAGGGTACATTTCCAGCACACCGTCAAGTGGTGTACACTTCATAAACGGACATTCGACCCGGATAACCTGGATGGTCTGCAGGGCTTGTGGCTATTTGGATAATCTCATTGCATTGCTAGTAATTAGACTTGTGATAACCCTAGTTAGTTAAAGTATCAAGCCGTACTCCTTGCTTGGCCGTAATTGATTGAATGAAGCCTAGCCCAGCTTCGACTTGTCCTGATCCTCTACAAGATTATAATAAGATATGATTAATTATACTTGCCTTAACAATAATGATCAGGGGACCAGTTCTGTTCAGGCGAAGGATTACAATCCCGATCCTTGTTTGGTTTAAGGGTTGTAACCTGACTCCCGGAGCAGTTCTGCGTCCTCTCTTCCTTTATTGTCTTATTGCTCCCCATGCCATGCTCGTCATGTTTTATTTTACTTCAATAGCATGATTATTTATACTGGACTTAATAATAACGATCGGGGGTCCAGTTCTGTTCAGGCGAAGGATTACAACCTCGGTCCTTGTTTGGTTTAAGGGTTGTAACCTGGCCCCCGGAGCAGTTCTGTGTCCTCTCTTCGTTTATTGACTTATTTCACCCTATGTTCTTGCTTACCAACAAGTAGTTGAGACAGATTTTTATTCAGGTGAAGGGTTACAACCCTGGTCCTTGTTTGGTTTAACGGTTGTGACCTGGCTACTTGAATGGTTTCCTCGTACTCAATTTACTGTTGTTATATTTATTATTATCTGTTTCGTTTATAATCATCTTTAATATTCATTCATGGTATGCTGGTTTTAGTTCCTAAGTGAAGCCTCCTTTGTGGCACTTGCTCTTTATAGGGTCTGACCCAGCTGGTTTTGTGTGGCCAGATATCGAAGCTGCTCCAGAGGATCTACCTGTCTTCCAGCCAGATGGTGACCACCAGGCGTAACCCTGGCAACGAGTGGGTTTCTTTTGTCCTCCCACTTATTTGTAAAATTATTTTTTTGAGGCGTTTAGTCGACGAGCACGTGTTAGCTCGGTTGTACCTTTATTTACTGTCTACCTATGGGCTGTAACATGATTGACAAATCCTAGGGTTGATCATGTATGACCAGAACTCTTGCTAGTCTTGACATTTTATACGACTAGCTTCATGATCATCCGAATATATAATGTATGGGATGCCTTACTATTGTATATTTGATGCTCTGACATCTTGTAACTGTTATTACTTGCTTGAAATTGAGACAATAGGCTTGTTTATGACCATAGGAGACTGATGGCTTGTAGTTAAACCCTCATGTATCTAGACAGCCGTGACCGTATAGCGAGGTGGGTTACACTTCAATATACGTAGCTGGCTATGTACGCCTCCGCTCTCCAGTATTCTGGTTCTGGGGCGTTACAGGGATTTAGTGGTGGCCCATGCAGGTCTTGTAAATCAAGATATATGAGGGTTTACCGAATAGATGTCTCAATCAGTACTCGCCCTTGATCTCTACTCGTATCCTCTGAATCCCTGAATTCTTGACCTGATCACATGCTTGTATCGTTGATCTGTCCTGGTCCTTCCTTATTATTCCCTATGTCATCTTCTTCAGCGATATTATTCCTGGACCTGCCGATCAGCAAGACGGAGCACCTCCTGTGGAACAACAACAACCAGAAGATGAAGCCCAGCATTCAGGAGTAGCCTTCAGAGTCGTGCCTACCGGAGGAGAGCCACCAGTTCAGCCCGTCCAGCCTGCTGAACCCGATGATGGCACTTTGGTGGGTCTCATCAGGCTATTATTAGCTTCCCAGGATCGTCGAGGAGATGCCTTGCACCAGGCGGTGACAGACGCTTTGACCAGAGGAGGTCATCAGGGTAACAGCACGGCTAACAGCTTCAAGCGCTTGAACCCTCCCTTCTTCGACGGCAGTGAAGATGCTATCGCTGCTGATGCTTGGCTTCAGGACACAGAGGTGATTCTAGAAGCAGCCAGGACTCCAGAAGACGAGAAGGTGGTGTTGGTGCGCCTGCAGTTATTGGATCTTGCCCGCAGCTTGTGGGCGGCACAGGCCGTTGGATTTGTGGCACCCATTGCTTTGGCAGTATTCAGAGAGAGATTCCAGACCAAGTATTTTGATACTGTAGCTTGGTACGATCTATAGACGAGGTTCACTAATCTGAAGCAGATGGGCAGGACGGTCGACGGATATGCGGCCGAGTTTTCGAGACTTAGTCGGTTTGCTTCCACCTTGGTGGCTACCGAGTTCGATAGAGCCAGCGGTTCCAGCAGGAACTTCACCTGGAGATTTTATTAGCCGTGGAGCAGTTTGAGCATCAGACTTTTGATACGGTATTGAGAGCAGCCAGGAGGCATGAATATACCTCCCAGAGGATCGTGGATAGGACCGGAGGTCGGAAGCGATCCCATAGCCAGATGAATCAGTCTTCAGCACCAGCCCCGGCAACCAGGGCTTTGACTATTGGAGCTCCAAGGCGGGTGGCCTCAGTGACGTCGGTTCAGCATTTAATCCCGCCGCACCCTCAGCAGCAGAAGCAGAAGCAGTCTTCCGCAGTGGGATGTTCACACTGCGGGAAGCCGGGGCATGTGGTATCGGAGTGTCGCAGAGCACAGCGTTTGTGCTTGGTTTGTGGTGCCCCGGACCACAAGGTTGGGAACTGCCAAAACAGAGGGAGTTCATCTTCATCAGCTTTCTCTAGTCCTTCAGTTAGAGGACTAGCACCAGTCCAGCAGCAGCAGCAGTACCCATTTTCGAGGTCATTGCCGATGCAGGCCCATGTATTCCAGCAGCAGAGACCGCAATACTATGCCCAAGTCCAAGCCCTGATCCAGAGCAGGCAGAGGAATTTTTAGCAGAGGGGACCCGCACCCAGAGGGCATGGTCAAGTGCTGGCCTTGACCATGGGAGAAGAAGGAATAACACCAGGTGAGGTAGTGGCAGGTACTATTCTCGTCAACACCTTTCCAGCTTCAGTATTATTTGACTCTGGTGTATCGTATTCATTTATGTCTGCACAATTCGCGACACGGATAGGACTGGAGCCCGAGTCATTATCAGTAAGGCTCAATATACTTACTGGTAACGGACTTGTGGGTGTAAATAGGGTGTTTTCCTCGTGTCGGATCGTAGTTAGCGGTAGAGAGTTCCCCGCTAGATTGATAGAGTTCCCAATGGCCGATTATGATCTGGTCTTAGGGATGGATTAGTTGAGGGACCAGTATGCTAGGATAGACTGCCACATTGGCAGGGTTGTTTTTAGCATTCCAGGCGAGCCAGAGTTTTTCTTTTCTCGAGGCAAAGTCGAACCTTCACCTCCAGTGTTACGGATGGCAGTAGCAGCAGTGCAGTTACCTCGGATAGTCGAGGAGTTTCCAGATGTTTTCCCGAAGAGCTTCCAGGGATACCGCCAGAGCGGAAGATCGAGTTCACTATCGACTTGATTCCCGGATCAGCCCCAGTGTCAGAGAGAGTCTACAGGATAGCTCCGTCAGAATTAGAGATATTGTACAAGATGATTGAAGAACTTAGAACCAAGGGATTCATTCGTGCAAGTGGATTGCCTTGGGGAGCCCCGATGCTTCTTATGAAAAAGAAGGTTGGTATGTCCAGATTATATGTCGACTATCGTACCTTAAACTCAGTGACAATCAAGAACAGATATCCTTTCCGGAGGATAGATGAATTGTTTGATCAACTCAAGAGGGCAGCAATGTTCTCGAAGATCGACTTGCAGTCAGGATACCATCAGATCAGAGTCAGAGAGCAGGACATCCCGAAGACAGCATTCAGATCCCGGTATGGGCATTGGGAGTTCTTTATCATGCCATTTGGAGCAACCAATGTGCCGGCTGTATTCATGGACCTCATGAATCGTATCTTCATACCTTATTTGGATCAGTTCATAATTGTGTTTAGACGACATCCTGGTCTACAGCAAAAGTGAGGCGGAGCATGAGCAGCATCTCAGAGTTGTTCTTCAGATTCTCAGAGAGCACCAGTTGTATGCCAAGTTCAGTAAATACGAGTTTTGGCTCGATCGTATTTCGTACTTGGGTCATATCATCACCAGGGGAGGAGTGGAAGTGGATCCCCAGAAGATTGTGGACATTGAGACATGGCCAGTGCCCAACACAGTTGCAGAAGTTCGCAGTTTTCTTGGATTGGCCGGCTACTACCGGCGATTTGTTTTGGACTTTCCTCGGATCTCAGCGCCATTGACCCAGTTGACCCGTAAGGATGTGCAGTTTGCTTGGACAGCAGAGTGCCAGGATTCTTTTAAGAAGTTGAAGCGAGGCTTGATGACGGCACCCATTCTCACGCTTCCAGATGGAACTGAAGGATTCTCAGTATATTACGATGCTTCAGGCAGAGGTTTAGGATGTGTTCTGATGCAGCATGGGAAGGTAATAGCTTACGCGTCACGACAACTTCGTGATCATGAGAGGAATTACCCAACCCATGATTTGGAACTGGCAACAGTAGTGTTTGTACTTAAATTGTGGAGGCACTACTTGTACGGAGATAGGGTAAAGATTTTCACCGACTACAAGAGACTGAAGTATGTTTTCACCCAGAAGGATCTTAACATACATCAGAGGAGATGGCTGGAGCTTCTTGTGGATTATGATGCCAACTTGCAGTATCACCCAGGGAAGGCCAACATCGTTGCAGATGCATTGAGTAGGAGATCCGGAGTTTATTTCCTAATAACGCAACCGGAGTTGTTAGCGGATCTTCAGAAGATGGGTATAGAAGTTGTTATCCCTTCCAGTATTGCGTTGATGGCCAACATACAAGTTCAGTCCACTATAATTGAGAGGATTCAGATGGCTAAGTTAGCAGATTCCAAGCTTCAGCGGCTCAGAGCAGAGTGCGAGGCAGGACGGCGACCAGAGTTATGCATTCATGAAGATGGTACACTTAAGCATAGGAAGCATCTTTGTGTACCCAGTAGAGATATCAGACAGAAGATCATGACAGAGGCTCACAGTTCAAAGTATTCCATCCATCCCGGCGGTACAAAAATGTACTGTGATATCCGTCAGCACTTTTGGTAGAATAACATGAAGAGGGAGATAGCCCGGTTTGTCTCTCGATGTTTGGTTTGTCAACAAGTTAAAGCTGAACATCAGAGGCCAGCTGGACTTCTTCAGCCCTTGCCAATTCCAGAGTGGAAGTGGGAGCATGTAACCATGGATTTCGTGACTGGATTACCTAGATCCCCAGCTCAGATGCTATTTGGGTTATAGTTGACTGGCTCACGAAGGTGGCCCACTTTCTCCCGTTCAGAGTTGGTCAGTCGATGGCTTAGCTGGCAGAGATGTACCTCAGGCAGGTAGTCAGGATGCATGGAGTATGAGTCAGTATCACCTCGGACCGAGATTCAAGGTTTACGTCGTACTTTTGGTACAGCTTGCAAGAAAGTTTGGAAACTCATCTCCAGTTCAGTTTAGCTTATCACCCGCAGACAGATGGCCAGTCGGAACGCACGATCCAGACTCTTGAAGATATGTTGCGGTCATTTACACTCGACTTCGGTGGTTCGTAGGAAGATCACCTGCACCTGGTGGAGTTCTCGTACAACAATAGTTTCCAAGCTAGTATCCAGATGGCCCCGTTGGAGGCATTGTACGACAGGAAGTACAAATCCCCGCTAGCCTGGGACGATATTGGAGAGAGACAGATGCTTGGTCCGGAAATACTTGCTCAGACCATTGAAGTGGTCAGAAGAGTCAGAGATCATCTTCGAGTTGTCCAAGATCGCCAGCGTCATTGGGCCAATTCTCATCGGCGCTCTCTTGAGTTTTCTGTCGGCGACCATGTATTCCTGAGGATTTTGCCTAACCGTGGCGTCATTCGTTTCGGCGTACGGGGAAAGCTTAGTCCTAGGTATATAGGGCCGTTCGATATATTGGAGCGAGTAGGTGATGTGTCCTATCGTTTCGCTCTTCCGCCGTCGCTATACGAGGTGCATGACGTGTTCTATGTATCCCAATTGCGTCGATATATCCCGGACCCAAGCCACATCCTGGATTATTCGGAATTGGTTTTTGGTACCAACCTTTCGTATGAGGAGAGGCCCGTGTCTATATTGGACCGGAGAGAGAAGATACTGAAGAACAAGACTATTAGTTTAGTCCGTGTTGCTTGGGGTCATCACTCTTTGGGTGAGTCAACGTGGAAGCGTGAGGATGATATCCGATTGCAATATCCCGACCTGTTTGACTCGTAAGGTATAATGTCTTTCTTATGCCCTATACCCTCAGCTTTCTTGTTTGCATGAATGATTGCTTGAATGGTTGCCTAGTTATAACTTGCTTGTGATTAATATAGCTTATTCTTGTTTCTCTAGCCTCTTAATTAAATTCCGAGGACATAATTCTTTTAAGGTGGATAGAGTTGTAATGCATGTGGTTCGTATTACGTATCTTGGTATACGTGTACGTATTCTTGACTCGTATTGCGTATTTCCCTGTATGGTTGTTTTGGCATTTCCTTCTTGGTTCGGTTCAACTTGTTGCTGGTTCGGCTTGACTTGATTTTAGGTGGACCGAACCCCCACCTACCACCACCATCCTCATTTATATTTCCACCTAACTCTCTCTCTCTCTCTCTTCAATTATTCTTCTCCTTCACTTCTTTTTCTTCTCCACCATTACTCTTCCACCTACCAGGGAAGAGAGCTAGGCAAGTGCAACTTGCTTTATGATGGATCTCAAGTTTTATTGTTCCATTCTCTTCCTTACTTGATTCTAAGCCTCTTTAGAACTTGGCATTTTTGGATTTGATGGATGGATTCTTGTAGATCTAAGTTTGTAATTTTTCGGTTTTCTTGGTTTTGATCTCTAAAACTTGGTTATTTTTGAAAACTAATATTTTTATGTTGTAGAGAATTCAATTTTATGCAGTTTTGGCTTTTGTTTCGCTTGATTTTGACTTCGGATGAGGAAGTTATGGTCATGGCAAGTTTTTGGAACTTTTAGGGCTGAACTTGCTAATTGGGGACGATGACCCCCATGCGCCCGGGAGGCCATGCGCCGGGAGGCCATGCATTATGAAATACAGGCAACGCATCCCTTAACTCCGAGCGTGTCATGTGCGTAGGTTCCTTACGCGCATGTACTGAAGACGCAACGTGAGTTTCCCACGCGCCGATGTGCAAGAATTCCCACGCGCCGATGTGCTGGAATTCCCACGCGCCGATGTGCTGGAATTCCCATGCACCGATGTGCAAGAATTCCCACGTGCCGATGTGCAGGAATTCCCATGCGCCGATGTGCAAGAATTTCCCACGCGCCGATGTGCAGGAATCCCATGCGCCAGAATTGCTCTATTTCATTGTTTTTGCCTGTTTAAGTTGTTTTGTAGCTAGAATCTTGAAAAAATCAAAACATGAAAGTTGTAGAACTTTTCCTTGGCTTCAAGAATATGTCACTAGTTATTTTATACAAGTTTCTCTCATTCATGATAATGCAAGAACAGAACACGATAGTGGCCCGCTGTAGCGCACTCTTGACAAGTAAACTGACATGAAATATCTCGACATGCTGTTATGACAGCTAGCCTGACATGACAAGTATAAAAGACCTAGACACCGTGGGCGATTGTGTTTGTACAAATAAACTGGTACTGTCTTGCATCATGTCTAGGATAGGGATCCCTGAGTACCACGGTCAGGGGTACCTAATGAAATTGATTAAGGCTAATTAACTAGAATGATTCAGTAGTCATGAAGAGATTTTTCCAGCTACAGGCAATCCTGTTATCTGGGTGCACTAAGTGGACTTGTAGACTACCGACGATTAGGGCACATTTCCAGCACACCGTCAAGTGGTGCACACTTCATAAACGAACATTCGACTCGGATAACCTGGATGGTCTGCAGGGCTTGTGGCTATTGGGATAATCTCATTGCATCTTGCTAGTAATTAGACTTGTGATAACCCTAGTTAGTTAAAGTATCAAGCCGTACTCCTTGCTTGGCCGTGATTGATTGAATGAAGTCTCGCCCAGCTTTGACTTATCCTGATCCTGTACAAGATTATGATAAGACATGATTAATTATACCTGCCTTAACAATAATGATCAGGGGACCAGTTCTGTTCAGGCGAAGGGTTACAACCCCGGTCCTTGTTTGGTTTAAGGGTTGTAACCTAACTCCCGGAGCAGTTCTGCGTCCTCTTTTCATTTATTGTCTTATTGCTCCCCATGCCATGCTCGTCATGTTTTATTTTACTTCAATAGCATGATTATTTATAATGGCCTTAACAATAACGATCGGGGGTCCAGTTCTGTTCAGGCGAAGGGTTACAACCCCGGTCCTTGTTTGGTTTAAGGGTTGTAACCTGGCCCCCGGAGCAGTTCTGTGTCCTCTCTTCGTTTATTAACTTATTTTACCCTATGTTCTTGCTTACCAACAAGTAGTTGAGACGGATTTTATTCAGGTGAAGGGTTACAACCCCGGTCCTTATTTGGTTTAAGGGTTGTGACCTGGCTACTTGAACGGTTTCCTCGTACTCAATTTACTGTTGTTATATTTATTATTATCTGTTTCGTTTATAATCATATTTAATATTCATTTGTGGTATGCTGGTTCTAGTTCCTAAGTAAAGCCTCCTTTGTGGCACTTGCTCTTTCTGGGGTCTGACCCAGCTGGTTTTGTGTGGCCAGATATCGGAGCAGCTCCAGAGGATCTACCTTTCTTCCAGCCAGATGGTGACCACCATGCGTAATCCTGGCAACGAGTGGGTTTCTTTTGTCCTTCCACTTATTTGTAAAATTATTCTTTTGAGGTGTTTAGCCGACGAGCACGTGTTAGCTCGATTGCACCTTTATTTACTGTCTGCCTACGGGCTATAACATGATTGACAAATCCTAGGGTTGATCATGTATGACCAGAACTCTTGCTAGTCTTGACATTTTGTACGACTAGCTTCATGATCATCCGAATATGTAATGTATGGGACGCCTTACTATTGTATATTTGGTGCTCTGACATCTTGTAACTGTTATTACTTGCTTGAGATTGAGACAATAGGCTTGTTTATGACCATAGGAGACTGTTGGCTTATAGATAAACCCTCATGTATCTAGACAGCCGTGACCGTATAGCGAGGTGGGTTGCACTTCAATATACGTAGCTGGCTATGTACGCCCCTGCTCTCCAGTATTCTGGTTCTGGGGCGTTACAATGACTGAACAAGCTATTGCGCTATATCTCACCAATACTGGAGGGCTATAATTTGTCCTTTTGTACGGTACATGGTCATAATGACCGGATACACATGAGGACTCTTTGGAAAAATATTACCTATGTAAGTGAGTTAGTTGATTCTAATGTTAAGCTTCCTCATTAGTAATTGGAGACTTTAATGTTGTTCTATTTGATCATGAGAAAATTAGAGGTAGACGGGTTCCTAATTCGATCCTGAACGACTTCCAAAGTTGCCTTCTTCAATCGGGACTAAGGGGTTTGGAGGGGATGGTCCACATCTGGACCTGGAACAACAAGTCTACTCAGAAGAGGGTGGCTTTCCAACTAGACAATGCTTTAGGGAACCTACACTGGTTCAACTTGTTCCCATATGTGGTTACGGAAGGACTTGTGGAGGGAACAAGCGACCATTTTCCATTGAAGATCAGCTTATCAGGAGATATGCCACGGCAGGCTCGACGTTCTGATACAACAACGCTTGGCATCTCCAAGTGGGTTATGCTACAATGGTCCAAGAGGCTCTCGCCATCCGAGTTGAGGGGAACCCCCAATTCTGTCTTGTGCAACGGTTGAAAAAGGTAAAATCTCAATTACGCACATGGTACAGGTGTTCGCCTAAGAATAATCTCGCTGCTAAGGAAGAATCCTTACGCCAGCTACAAGATTAGCTCCAGCTGGATATGCTCAACACCAAGTTAGCTGTAGAGGAGAGACATCTTGCTCAAGAAGTGGGGAAGCTTCGTACTATTAAGGAAATCCAGATGGCGCAAAGGGCCAAATGCCGCTAGTTACAAGAAGGAGATAAATACACCAAAATTTTCTATGACATTGTCCGGGCTCGTCAGAATCGTAATAGTATCCACAAACTTATTGGGCTTGATGGCGAGGTCTTGGGCTCTCAATCTGACATCCACACAGAGGCTGTAAGGTTTTATTTTGCTTTATACAAACAAGAGGATTACTTGTCTGTGTTTTCTGAAATTATATGTAAGAAGCTAGTTATGGAGGCAAGCAATCAGGCGTTATTGAGTCCGGTGATGATCGAGGAAGTCACTGCTATTGTCAATCAGGCTAATCCAGACAACGCGCCTGAGACGGATGGCTTTGGTAGCAAGTTCTACAAGCTTCACTGGTCTGTCCTCAAGGATTATGTACTAGAGGTAATCAACGATTTTTTAACTCATGGTAGACTCTTGAGTGAACTTAATCATACCTTTCTAACCTTGGTACCGAAAAAAGAGGGTGCTTCGTCGCTGATGAATTATAGATCCATTGCTTGTTGTAATTATCTCTACAAGATTATTACTCACCTTATGTGCCAACGTATGGAGGATGTGATACAAGGCCTTGTCTCCAAAAACCAGGCTGCATTCATTAAAGGCCGGGCAATTACATAAAACTGGAACATGAGATGGTACGAGAATTCAACAAACCAGGGGCTGATAAAGCTTGCATTAAGTTGGATCCACGGAAGGCGTATGATATGGTGAACAGAGACTTCTTGTGTAATGTTATGTTCTCCATGGGATTTGATAAAGCTTGGGTGTCCTGTGTTCGAGAATGCATTTCGACAGCTTCCTTCTCAGTCCTCATCAAAGGCCTACCACATGGATATTTCAGGAGTAATCGGGGTATCCGACAAGGGTGTCTGCTCTCCCCATATATGTTCACCCTCGTCATGGAGTTCTTTACATGTATGATGGACATAGTGGCTGTTGGCCCAATGATTATATCATGTTTTTGAATATGGCTAGTCAATTAAGTTTAACATAATGATGTCACTAATATTCATGTAATCACTATCATGTTGCTACTTAAACTTAGCATTGTCCTAATGTTAGCATTGTCCTAAATGTTCTATATCATATTGCTATGCTTGTATCATATTGTCTTGTTTGTCTAATATGTTCTTAGACATGCACTAAGCATGATCAAGCTTTGTCAATCCAGGACATATGTAATAGAGTAATATTGATGGGCTAAAGACGGCGTTATACAAAAAGATTTCTCTGAACCGCCTAACGACCTATCCGGGACCTCGCATCGGGGGTTCCGCTGCCCGGTCAGCGGACAGGGGTCGAGGGGGCAGCGCCCCCCGTCAGGGGTTCGGGGGCGAAGCCCCCGAAAGGTATTCAGATTTCCAGATCTGTTTATCTTTGGACGATTGCCGTCAAAGAAAAAAGGCGTCTTCAAGTCTGCTCGAATATTTAAAGAAAGGCGTCATCAAAGGGCTCTTGGTTTTCCTATTTCATCAATATAATTTTGCATATTTATTGAGTCTAGGAATACGATGTACACTGCATCGTACTGGCAAATAGGCTACCCAAGAAACGTTTTCAAAATACCCTTTCGTTTTGAAAACAAGCCAACTTACAAAAGCCCAAACTACTTCCTAACTGCCTGACTTTTCAAAAAGCCCAAAACCAATTTGCAAAAACCCTGACAGAACTCCAACAGGACTCGGACAGAATTCGGCCAGAGTTCGGCCAGAATTCGGGCAGAGTTCGGCCAGAGTTCGGTTAGTGAACGTTGCTTTTTGAACTTGGTCTTCCTGCAGTTACGGATCCCAACGAGATTTTCTCATCGAGTTCTGTCCGAATTCTGCCCAAATTCTGTCAGAATTCTGCCTTTGGAAAAACTAGAAATAGAGAAGGATTTCGATCATTTCAACTCACTCATTCACTTTCATATCTCTTCTCTACAAGCCTACTACTTCTTCCAAAGTGTTCTGAGCTTTTATTTTCAAATTCCAAGCCAGTTACAATCCTCTAGTCGATTTGCCAGTGCGGTACGGTCTAGAAGTTTCAGAGTGGTTGTAATCAGAGGCTTGATTGAAGTTACACACTTCACAATTGAAGTTGGTCGAGTACTTCAGATCAAAGCTCGCGTTGTAGAAGTTGCAAGATCTTCGGATGAAAACTTGTGGTGATTTTCCATAATGGATTCAACTGGAAGCTAGAGTTCTTCCGATTGGACTAGTCCTCAACAGAGGAAAACCAGTATACATCCTTGTGTTTGCGTTTGCTCTCTACTCTCTACTTTTCATTTACATATCTGTGATATATTATCTGTGATCTTGTTGCTAACAATTTTTTAAATAGTTAATTTCTGCTGCCTACTCTATTCACCCCCCTCTAGAGTATTGCGCTTTACAACTCGTTCCTACAATCGGTCCTACAATTGGTATCAGAGCGGGTTATACAGGTAAAGCGAGGTAACATTGCTATTATCTTCTTATTTATTATAGCTATTACATAGATCACAGTATCACATATAGCAAGTATGTACTTCACAACTGAAGAGCAATCCTCAAATAGACTCTCACTATTTGATGGAACAAACTATAGCTATTGGAAGACACGGATGAGCTTCTACTTGAAGTCTCTAGATTTTGACTTATGGTCAATTGTTGTCACCGGCTACAAGAAGCCTACTATCACTTCTATTCTCACATCCTCTATAATCAACAAACCCTATTATAGTTACACAGAGGAAGAGAAGAAGTTAGCTAGCCTTGATACAAAAGCCATGCATATGTTTTATTGTGCTGTAGACATAAATATATTCAATCTTATTTCTACTTGCACAACATCTCATAAAATTTGGAAAGTTCTTGAAGCTACTTATGAGTGCAGGTATGAAAGCAAAGCTAGTAACTCCAGAGAGAAGGATAGCCTTCATAATGATGCAAATATGTACATGACGAAATTTGGATTTAAGGTACAGCATAATCCCTTATACGAAGAAGAGCTTATATGTGACAATTACAAGAAGATAGACCACATCCAAGAAGATTGTACTACTACAAGAAAGGAGAGTCACTACGAACAATCAAATGAAGGAAGATCATCGGGCATATGGTGTGAAAGCGAAGCAAGAGAGTCTGAAGAAGAAGAAGAAGAAGAAGAAGAAAAACCTCATCAAGCTGCAAATTTATGCACAATGGCATTATCTAACGAGGTACAAAATAATTCTTTTTCTGAAGAGAGTGAATTTTCTTATGATAATTTATCTGATGCTTTCAGTGATCTGTTAGAAGAACACAGGAAAGTATTAGATAAATATAAGCAAGCTAGAAAGGATATTATATCCTATAAGCGTGAGATTAAAAAGCTTACTTGCTTATTGAATGATGCTAGAGATACTTCTACTTCTGATAATTCTATTGAGATATTCACACTTGAGTTTAGATTGCATGAGGCGCTTGAATGCATTGAGAAAAGTACTCAAGAAAATGCTAAACTTAAGGAAGAATTAGAATCAGAAAAGAAGAAGTATTCTTTTGCTTCATGTAGAATTGATGCTCTCTCTGCTAAGTATGATGAGATCTGTGCTAACTCTAAAAAGTTAGAGATTAGACTGGGAAAGCATGTAGTACAACCTATGACTCAGTCTAACACAAGACACTTAGCACATCACAAAGTCGCATATGTCAGATCTTTTAGAAAGGAAGCAAGCAAAGCTAAAGCTTCACACAACCATGCTTTCTCTTACATGTATCCACGCACATCATATCACACTACTGCACATTCTCATACTACTACACATAGTACTAATGTTAATTCTTTCTGTCATTATTGTGGTATGAATGGACATGTTTCTAATCATTGTCAAATTAGAAAACTTGTTGATATGAACTTATGCAAATGGGTTCCCAAAGCTAGCAAATGTGGATCCAAGTATTGGATACCAAAGTCTTCACCTAATATTGCAGGTGAAGCTTCTCATATCAAATAGAACCATGGAACATGTTGGTGATTGTAAAGCTACAAATGTCATCTTCCATGCAATTGCACCAACAGAAGTGTGGTCACTAGAACCACTTCGGTAACATGCTTTCTAAATAGTTTTTAATATTTAGCAGGTTTTTTTTGATGTCTTGCTATTAGCTTTCATTGATATCTTTCAAATTGTTTATTATTTGAATCAATGTGAGATATAATCTTAGCATGACTATTGTCTAGCTTAAATGATCAGCTCACACTATATAGTATGTTATTTTC
Organism: Iris pallida; assembly: GCA_029216955.1. Classification (NCBI taxonomy): domain Eukaryota; kingdom Viridiplantae; phylum Streptophyta; class Magnoliopsida; order Asparagales; family Iridaceae; genus Iris; species Iris pallida. The sequence goes on from JANAVB010022397.1 coordinate 9,439,804, forward strand.
TACTAGTGTGACAAATTTTGTATATGTATGCTCTTCACTCTTAATCTTTATTCTTTAAGCATGCATAGGAGCTTAATTTTATTTTTGGTTAATATGCTTTTGTCTCTTCGCCTTTAATATTTTTTAATGGTCACTTCTTACCGATTTGTCTTTAACATGTCATATTTACTTTGATCAGTATTTTGTGAGTATGTATGTTTAGCATAAGTCTGCTATTTACTTGAAAAGTATATATATATATATATTTTTATGTTAACCTTGTGCTTGCATAATATACTTTACTATTGATTCTCATATTTTAATTATTTTGATTAACTTCTTATGAATCAATTACATCTTTGTCTGATAAAGTTTATTTATGCATGTTTTTGATGCTTGTTAATGATACATGTATAATGCATTATCATTCATATATTGCTGATATGTTTTTTATATTGTATAAATATCTTTATGGGGATATATGAGTTAAGTTCAAGTTCTATATTATTTTAAAAAGTAGTTTCAAACTTGTGCTTATCTCATACTTCAGCTATTGATTTCTTTGAACAATTTATGTTCTTATCTTTATCAGCTTCTTCCTCAAAACCTCTTTTAATTATATTTTTTTTTTGGCTTTTTGGTTGACATTTTGGGTACGTAATATTTTTAAATATCTTGATCTTGATAAACCATTCCTTGGGTATTTACTTTTAGGGATTTTAGATTTCGACGATGTTCGATGATACTGCATATATTCCTTTGAATCTAAGTTCTTAAGAGTAGAGATCATTTTGGGAACAAGCCGAAAGGGTCCTTCTGTCATACAGGTGTAAATAGCCTGAAGCAACACGGTGCACTAGTCTTCGGACTACCGCTAGCTGGGAACCGGCCCCTACAGCTAACCCGAAGTGATCAATACTTTATAGACTTAAGATTTATTAAGGTCTACTTGCAACTATCGTCTAGTTCTAGATCCAAGGTACTGAACCCAGTCCCTTAGATTCAAGAATACATCAACGTATCTAGGTCATTCATTTTATTTACAAATGTTTTATATTTTATTGTTACCCAATGATTTTGTAGCACATATGGATAAATGTAAATTGATACATCTTATGCCGTATGCTACATTGTTCTAAGATTTTTTAAGTCCATAGAATATAATTGATTTCATATTGCACTAATTCTTTTTAAATCCTCGGTTATTAAAGAAGAGATTTATTTTGGGTACAAGCCTACAAAGGGTCTGTCTGTCACCACGACTACGGTCGAAGCGAAGCGGTACTTAAGTGTTCCCCGGTGAACCTCCGTTAGCTGGGACAGTACCTCTACAGCTAATCCAAGATTGATCAACGCTTTATAAACTAAAGATTTATTGAGATCTAATTGCAATTATTATCCTTTGGATTTTTGGATTTTTTAGATTTGATGGATAATATTCTCTCTTTATATTTTCACAAAAGGTAGCATATGTTGATCTACCTTGTCGATTGTGAGATACTATAGCATAGATCAATTTATGTCATCTTTTGACTTATACGATTATTCATCATGCTAATTTGAAATATCTTTTGATTGTTTTATTTTTTAAATGTTCATTTAATGGATATTTCCTCTTTTGTCTAAAGATGATTTTTTTTATTCATGACTACTCATTGAATATTATGGTATTGTGATTTCATCTTTAGCTTGTGTAATATTCATAATATTAATGATTTTGAGCTTTATATTATTATCTTCTTATTCAAGTTACTTACTGTCTACAACAGTAATTCTTTGCAGGGGAGAAGTCATGCATATTGAATGTCTCTCTCTCAAAGCGTTTCTTTTCTTTAAATCTTACGGTTGTCAGGTGGACACCGTGCTAAGGCTTTAAAAGGGAAGAAATGAACTTTGATAAGAAGACCTAATATTTTTGAATTAGTTTTCTACTTTCGAAAATATGTCTCTGAATTTTATTTTTTAAATTTTTTATCTATATTATTATTTTTGGATATAGCCATGTAAAGGTGGAGAAGTTAATTGTTTCAAGTCAATTATCCCCTTGACATGCCATATATCTAGAATACATTTTTCTTTGGACATTTATCTAGTTATGTTTTCAAATGGATTTATTTATGATTTATAGATTCTTTTATTGAAATTATTTCCGTGATTCGAATCGACGGCTTTCAGTCTAAGGACTAAATGGACGCATTCGAACATTTATTATGACAGTTTTTCGTAATAAATTCCATTTTTTTTGAAAAGTATTTCTGATTTTTGATTTATTGAATCTGTTTGGTACTCAAATGTTATTATTAATGACAGTTTTCAAAATCTTTAATGTCTTGAAATATTCTTATATATATATATATATATATTGGAGATATATTTTGTTTGTTCATCTTTAAGCATTTATTTATTGGATATTTTCTTTTGCCTAAAGATGATATTTATTTGTTTTTGGAATTTTATATGCATTTGATCAAAGGAAAGAAAAGATGCATATCTTGGATATCCCTTAGATCTTGTGATTATTTATTTTATCTATTTTATGCATATAAATTATTTTTGAACTATATACGCATATTTTAAGGGGGAGCAATTTAATTGTTTCAATTCTTTTATGCCCTTAATATATGGTATACCTAGTTCATCATGGACATATATTCTTTTACTTAAAATATCTTGTTGAGTTGTTCATGATATTTGGATTTGTATTGAGTTTATGAGAGAATATATGATTATTATTATTTTTAATTATCTCATTCGAGTTTCTAAAAGTTATCTTGCCAAAATTAATTTAATTTATTGATAATCCTTTTGAGTTTAAACTGATTTGGCATTTCTTATTGAGATTTTATCTCAAAGTTTATGATTATCTATATTTAGACTGATCATACTTTGCGGGGGAGCATTCAAGTCGACTGGATTTTTCCTTCTCAAGTCTTTTGTCTTCATTACCTTCATGTATATCTGATGGATATATTTTATGCTAAGGTAATTGAATTCAAATGCATGAACTTTGGTATAGATTTTGCATAGATTCTAGTATATGTATTTTGATTTCTTTTCGATGATTATACTCTTTATGGAATTGATTCACTAATTTGTATGGGTAAATTATGAATCATATTTTTTTTGTGATCATTGTTGAAAGTCTCATTGTATTTTTTTTTCTATATACTAGATCTGTGAATTTCTATTCCTCAAGATTTATTTATGACCAATGATTGATTCCTACTATATTGATATATTTTTTTTGGTCTATTTCAAAACACAATATGATGAACGAAATGTGTTTTGAAATCATTGTTGGATTTTTTTTTGTAAACTATGTATTGATTGATTTCAATTTTTTTTAAGTTCAACCAACTATTTTTGACAAGTTTTCATTCTTTAGTTATGCAATTTTCTAAACTTGTCGTTTCATTGTTCTCCTAATTCTTGATCATGATTATTTATGCTTTCCTCTTTTATTTATGCTTGAGTTTATTTTAGCTCTAATTAACGGGGGAGCTTCTTTTTGATCATGTCAAAGGGGGAGAAATAAGTTTAAGTTGGAGAAATAAGTTTAAGTCAGCACACAATATTCTAGTATTATGTGTTTATTAGTGATACATGCATCTATTGTATATATATTAAACTTAAAGGATTTGTCATAATCAAAAAGGGGGAGATTGTTAGCCCAATAATTATATCATATTTTTGAATATGGCTAATCAATTAAGTTTAACATAATGATGTCACTAATATTCATGTAATCACTATCATGTTGCTACTTAAACTTAGCATTGTCCTAATGTTAGCATTGTCCTAAATGTTCTATATCATATTGCTATGCTTGTATCATATTGTCTTGTTTGTCTAACATGTTCTTAGACATGCACTAAGCATGATCAAGCTTTGTCAATCCAGGACATATGTAATAGAGTAATATTGATGGGCTAAAGACGGCGTTATACAAGAAGATTTCTCTGAACCGCCTAACGACCTATCCGGGACCTCGCATCGGGGGTTCCGCTACCCGGTCAGCGGACAGGGGTCGAGGGGGCAGCGCCCCCCGTCAGGGGTTCGGGGGCGAAGCCCCCGAAAGGTATTCAGATTTCCAGATCTGTTTATCTTTGGACGATTGCCGTCAAAAAAAAAAGGCGTCTTCAAGTCTGCTCAAATATTTGAAGAAAGGCGTCATCAAAGGGCTCTTGGTTTTCCTATTTCATCAATATAATTTTGCATATTTATTGAGTCTAGGAATACGATGTACACTGCATCGTACTGGCAAATAGGCTACCCAAGAAACGTTTTCAAAATACCCTTTCGTTTTGAAAACAAGCCCACTTACAAAAGCCCAAACTACTTCCTAACTGCCTGACTTTTCAAAAAGCCCAAAACCAATTTGCAAAAACCCTGACAGAACTCCAACAGGACTCGGACAGAATTCGGCCAGAGTTCGGCCAGAATTCGGGCAGAGTTCGGCCAGAGTTCGGTTAGTGAATGTTGCTTTTTGAACTTGGTCTTCCTGCAGTTACGGATCCCAACGAGATTTTCTCATCGAGTTCTGTCCGAATTCTGCTCGAATTCTGTCAGAATTCTGCCTTTGGAAAAACTATAAATAGAGAAGGATTTCGATCATTTCAACTCACTCATTCACTTTCATATCTCTTCTCTACAAGCCTACTACTTCTTCCAAAGTGTTTTGAGCTTTTATTTTCAAATCCCAAGCCAGTTACAATCCTCTAGTCGATTTGCCAGTGCGGTACGGTCTAGAAGTTTCAGAGTGGTTGTAATCAGAGGCTTGATTGAAGTTACACACTTCACAATTGAAGTTGGTCGAGTACTTCGGATCAAAGCTCGCGTTGTAGAAGTTGCAAGATCTTCGGATGAAAACTTGTGGTGATTTTCCATAGTGGATTCAACTGGAAGCTAGAGTTCTTCCGACTGGACTAGTCCTCAACAGAGGGAAACCAGTATACATCCTTGTGTTTGCGTTTGCTCTCTACTCTCTACTTTTCATTTACATATCTGTGATCTTGTTGCTAACAATTTTTTTAAATAGTTAATTTCCGCTGCCTACTCTATTCACCCCCCTAGAGTATTACGCTTTACAACTCGTTCCTACAATCGGTCCTACAGTGGCTTGCAGTAGTAGGATTATTCCGCTGTTCCAGCACATCCGTCCACATGTCACTCACCTTATTTATGCGGATGATCTGCTCGTTTTCTTAGCTCCTTCGACAGCAGGGCTTCATACTTTATCCGAAATTATGGAGCATTTTGGGAAGTTGTCAGGGTTACTACTGAACAAAGACAAGAGCACTGTGTACTTCAGTAAATGGTTCTCATGCAAGGAGGAAAAGGCTGATTCTTTGGAAATCAGCAAAGGGGAGCTTCCGGTGAAGTACTTGGGCATTCCGCTCTCAATCAACTATACAAAAGATGTGGATTGCTCTAGTATAATAGAGTTTGATCGTAGGCGCATAGAGGGATGACAGGCAAAAAACTTATCCTTTGGAGGAAGAATCGAGTTGGTATGATCGGTTATTCACTCCATCACCGGGTTCTGGCTTCAATCTATCATATTACCGCTGGCCACTATTGATTAATTGGAGGGTATATGTGCTGAATTCATTTGGAGGGGTGGATCTCATGCGATAGCATGGATTGACATCTGCCAACCCTGGAAGGAAGGAGGAGTCGCTCTCCGATCCTTACGTAAAATAAGCAATATGGTGGGGTGGAAACTGGTATGGCATTTTCTGCAGGGAAGCTCGTTGTGGGCTAATTAGATGTGGGGTAGATACCTGAAAGGAGCTAACTTTTGGGCATACTCGTCTACTAATAATGAATCTGTTACTTTCAAGCAGATTCTAAAACATAGGGCTTCAGTAAGTCAATACTTGGACAGGATGATCTCAAATGAAGAAGACAGAGACCTATGGTTGGACCCCTGGATTCAGCACAAAAGGTCTACTTGGATGGGTTGGGGATCACGCCTCCACAGAGGCCTATGCTGGTGTCAAAGTGGCCAGACTTATTCATGAGGGTGTGTGGCGTGCGGATACTTATTGATTTGCCAGACCGGTGGTCGCTCTTATTGATCAAGTTACCATTGATCACCACATGTCTCACAATAACTGGCGTTGGGTAGGGTCCCTCAATGGGGACTTTCTGTCCAAAATTGTGTATGACCAAGTTAGGGAGAAGCAAGAATCTTGAGAGTATGCAAAAATTGTCTGGTGTACGGGTAGCCCCCGAAAAATGCAACTGTGTCTATACAAACTCCTTCTTGGGCGGCTGCTGACACGGGATAGGTTGAGGCAATTTTGAGCTCTCGCAGGACCAGACACTTGTGTTATGTGCGGACGGTTCCGGAATCCATGAAGCATGTCTTCTTCAACTGTACGGTTACTAAAAAGATTTGGCAAATACAAGAAGGGCAACTCCAGCTTCCTGCGGGCACGAATTACGCTAACTCGGAGGTGGTACAGAATATAGTCAGTAGAAAGTAAAGTAGTTTGCAATGGTATTGGGAGGCTCGACTCAGATTAGCTGCTGCGGCTGGCACGTATGGAGGGAGAGGAATGCTCGCATTTTGGAAGATACCCAGATTACAGTATATATATATTTATATATATATATATATATATATATATATATATATATATATATATATATATATATATATATATATTCTTTTTTTTAAACTAAATGCCCGTGGATCAAAGCCCTCGGGCTAGAGCCACCCATCCAGCACTTGGCCTGGGAGCCGTAGCCACTGCCATCCAGCCGCTCTTGTGGATCGATCTCGCGACCTCACACCCCTTTGCCAACGGTCTTACTGTTACACTATATATATATATATATATATATATATATATATATATATATATATATATATATATATATATATATATATATAACTGACATTCAAATGAAATTAACTAACAATTGCCATAAATAAAGATACATCAAACAGAGTTTTTAAAGTTCAACTTGCTTCACACCAAAACAAATAAGTTCATAAAAGACCTAAGAACCCTAGTCAAGTTCAAATCAAAAGTAACCAGGAAGAGTTCCTGGAACCAAAAAATCTTGTATATATATATATATATATATATATATATATAAAAAACTAACTAACTGACATTCAAATGAAATTAACTAACAGTTGCCATAAATAAAGATACATAAAACAGAGTTTTTAAAGTTCAACTTGCATCACACCAAAACGAATAGGTTCATAAAAGACCTAATAATCCTAGTCAAGTTCAAATCAAAAGTAACCAGGAAGAGTTCCTGGAACCAAAAAGTCTTGCATGTTAAAAGAAAGATATTACTTAGTCCACCTCCTCGATCTTAGGACTAGCTCCGCTGCTCCCAGCTGAAGAACCATCCTCGTCCATTCTGCCAGTAATGTCAGCACCAGCACCGTGGTACATCTTGGTAATAATAGGATTGCAGAGGCCCTCAAGCTCCTTCATCTTGTCATTGAATTCATCAGCTTCGGCAAGTTGGTTGATGTCAAGCCATTGGATCGCTTCATCAATCGCATCCTTGATCTTCTTCTTGTCGTCAGCTGGCAGCTTGGATGCAATCTTCCCGTCCTTGATAGTGTTCCTCATGTATTAGGAGTAGTTCTCCAAAGCATTCTTGGACTCCACCTTCTTCTTGTGCTCCTCATCCTCAGACTTGTACTTCTCTGTATCCTGGACCATCTTCTCAATCTTATCCTTGCTAAGCCTGCCCTTGTCATTGGTAATAGTGAACGTGTTCTTCTGCCCGGTGGTCTTGTCCTGCACAGACACATTTAAGATATCATTGGCATCAATGTCGAAGCAGACTATGATCTGAGGAACACCCCTAGGAGAAGAAGGGATGCCATATATATATATATATATATATATATATATAAAATATATATATATATAAAATATATATATATATATATATATATATATATATATATATATATATATATATATATATATATATATATTAACCCGAGGAAAACGATCATAGTTGATTACTTCTTCCAATATATATATATATATATATATATATATATATATATATATATATATATATATATATATTGGAACAAGTAATCAGCTATGATCGTTTTCCTCGGGTTAATATATATATATATATATATATATATATATATATATATATATATATATATAAAATATATATATATATATATATATATATATAATATATATCAAAATGATCCTCATCAATCACGTGCTATCCTCCATCCCCATCCATACCCTAGCGGCGTGCTCGCCGCCCATCAAGGTTCTTTCCTCGATCGAACAGATCTTTTGTAATTTCTTCTGGGGGCATAGCAACGGCTAGGATAAGCATCACAGGGCTAGCTGGGATTCTATGGCTCACCCGACAGGCGAGGGGGGACTGGGATTCACCAAACTCTCTCACATTGTTAACGCATTCTCGATAAAACTGTGGTGGAAACTTCGCACGAGCAACAACTTATGGAGTAGGTTCCTGAAAGCCAGATACTTCAAACACATTCCTCTATGGCTATACACAACTGCAGATCCTCAGCGGCTTGCTGCCACATCCTTATCGGCCGCGACCTGGCCGAGCCTGCGATGCGGCTTTAGCTGGGAAAGGGCGACTCGAACCCATTCCTTGAACGATGGATGGGAGACAGCATGATCCCGAGTCTAACGGAGACCCCGAGAGATTGTAAGATCCGAGACTTGTGGAACCCCTCCCCGAGACAGCATGATCCCGAGTCTAACGGAGATCCCGAGTCTGGTATCGATGCGGTTGATGGCATCCGCGAGAGAGGATTACGCATCAGTGACGAGGAGGATGCGTTGAGATGGTCCCTCGAGGCGTCAGGGGCATTCTCGGTGAGGTCGGCGAGGATCGCTATCCAGGGTGCCGGTCAGCCGTACATCCCCATAGCCCACTATTGGCACTCCTGCATCCCAAAAAAGTGGTCCTTTCTCGTGTGGAGAGTCATCAGAAAGAAACTACCGACAGACGACATCCTTAAAACCATCGGGTTTAGCTTAGCGTCTGCTTGCTCCTGCTGCTCAGAGCATCAGACGGAGACCATCGATCACATATTTTGCCAGGGGGCGCTGCCAGATAGGACTTGGACTACCCTTAACTAGCTATTCAGCATCAAACAGGGTGGTGGACGCTTCCACGATCTTCTGGACTCCTGGGGTTCTGCTTCCCATGGCCATTAGATCGTCGCAGCAGCCGCTACTTGGGTCATCTGGAAGAATCGCAACAAGGCGAGATTCGAAGGACACTTATTCTCGGCTGACCAGATCCTGCGGGAAGTAACCCGCCAATGCTGTAAGCGGAGCACCCTGTGTTCCCACAGCTCGAGAGCATTCTGGTCGATGCTTCCCTAGCCCCTAGCGATTGTTTTACTCTCCCCCTCCTCCCTTTTGCGATATACCTGTATAGGCTTCGGCATTTTGCGCCTTGTATACGGTTTATCTGCGGTTTTGAGCAGGCTTTAATAAACGAGGGGGTTTATATATATATATATATATATATATATATATATATATATATATATATATATATATATATATATATTTTATATATATATATATATATATATATATATTTTTATTTTTTTATATATAAATATATATATAAATATATATATATATATAAAAATATATATATATATATATAACTTCATATATATATTTTTTTTTGTTTTATATAACTTCATATATATATATATATATATATATATATATATATATATATATATATATATATATATATATATTTTATATATATATATAACTTCACATATATATATATATATATATATATATATATATATATATATATATATATATATATATATATATATATATATATATATATATATGAAGTTATATATAAAAAAAATATCTTTTGCATCTGGAAACTTTTGCATGTGTTGACTATTCTGAGAACATTGGTAATGTTTATTTCAGCATCTGGAAACTTTTGCATGTGTTGACTGATTGTGGCTCATTTAGTGGTATAGTATTATTGGTTTCTCCAGCTAAGGACCTCAGGCAAGTACACTTTCTGATTGCTTTTCGATTCATAGTAGTCTTTTCATTTCATGTCTATACATATATCTTGCTGCTTGTTGACACGCTCGTCACACGGAGTAGTCGGGAGGGAAAATATCTTAGTAGACATGTGGACTACCCAGAACTATCCTCCGTGTCTTTCGTGAATGATAGCAGCTGCACACGACACGTGCAGTGTGCCTTATTTATCCCCTAGACGTTCACATATTGAAACGAATATTTCACACCACCTAGGTAGATGTCTTTTATTTTTCCTTTTCATCTCTCCACCATGTCATGTCATCAGTACTTTCCAGTTTTTATATCTCATATGTTATTTTAATCTCTTGTTAATTCTATTGTGTTTTCGCATTGTCGTCGGTTTGTGTACTTGTTCCATTCCTAACTGGAAACCAATAATTTTCAGGTTTAGCCGCGATCACTCTTAGCATGGGAAAGGCTTGGGTATGCTGAGGTCAACCTAGAAATAGAAAGCAATTGTATCAATTTCATTAATTGTAAAATCTTGTATTTTCTTTAATTATAAAGGATGTAATAAATGTAAAAATGTGAATGAGCAACAAATGTTTTATTTTTGAGCATTTATTTCTTGCGGGCTTGACAGCGTTCTACCGCCGACTCTGCGGTGTAGGGTGGCTTGGACACATCTCGTATCCGAAAAAGCGGGTACGGGTCATGACAAGTTTTTGTGGTGGCCCATGCAGGTCAGTTTTCGTAAAAGATTACGAACTCGTGATGGTACGTTAGTCGTACTATTACGAACCTGTGCCCAGGAAATGCTCATTCACAATTAGGATTAAAATAATTTAGGAGAATAACTAGGATTAGGAGTCCCTTGTTCAAATTAACCGTTTGGTAGTTAAGGTTATTAGATAGGCCATGCAATTTAGATACCTTGCTAGATCCCTATAGGTACACTATTACTTTTGATAAGACAATGTGATCCAATGTGGATATACTAATCGCTTGGTATGTTTGACTTGCCTAGAATTAAGGAGTTAATTTTGATTTTGATAAACTGTTTAATTTTCTTTTGCTCTATTAGATATAAACATCACATCATGAGTTAGAATTGCCTATTTTAAATCCTATTTTGCTGTAAAGAACTGGTTTATAATTTTTGATTCTGCTATTCATATACGAAACTCGAGGCAGATTGATTCAAAGTTTTTTCCTCAACCATTTAAAATATATATGAGATAAATGTTAGGATGTTCTTATTTTTCCTGTCTTCAGTTATTTTCTTCCCAGTCAACCTTTTACTTTAAGGATTGAGACTCATAGGTAGATGATTACGCTCTATCATAATCAACTAGCTTGAAACTCTAGCAGCTCCTTGAAGTCCTTAGGAATATAGTTAGAGTAATTAAATGACTGCGATGACTAGACAACAGCACACTGTCGCCAATTATTTGAGAGCGGAGAGTGTGGGTTCACTGCAGCCAGCAGCGCACTGGCAAGGTACAACCCATAGAATTAAAATCATTTTGAAGAATCATAGTCTATAAAACATTGCTAAAGCTATGTCCTCTTGATCTCTTTAGATCTTAGATACCCTTGTGTTAATATAAGGTAGAGACCTGATAGCTTATCACACCTGAATCACGGAACCAAGGGTTGTCACAGCCAGAGTATACAGGCAAGGCATAGTTCTCAGTGAAATGACTTCAGACGTGATTACCAGTTTAGGATACTATAGAGAATAGAAATGCCCTATGTGTACCATAAGACCTAAAGCCAATACTAGTGGAAGTTCTGTGGCATGTCTTCCAACCCCGCATTATATGGTCATTGTGATCTATTGACGAGGTAATTGACTGACACTAATAAGTTACCTAGAATATAGAATTCAGAAGTCCATAACCCATTAGTCGACCAAGGCCTTAAAGATAAGAAGATAGTAGGATGCCTATATAAGCAGGAACACCCGGTAAGGTTTTGATTCTCTTAGAACTCGAACTACTTGTGCCTCCTTTCAAAAATCTCGCATATTTATAATTTGACTCTCTTGACCAATGCTGCTATTATAGCCTAGTTTTTGCAAGCTTACTCTTTTATCGAGCTTGATTCAAGACATATGTTTATTGGGGACGTCCGCTAACATATTGTCTAATCAGAATCATTGTATTACGGTCTGATCAACCATGATGCATTTGGTTCGCTCTTCATCTAATTAACCTACGTGGATTGAGACGTAGATGTCTCCAGGATCTCATCCGCGACTGCTTCGACAATTCCTCTTGAATTATACATTCGCCTTTGAATCACGTAATTCAGTGACATCTTCCTTGAACTCTATTGTTTTGCCTTTCACTGATTTGGAAAGACGAAAGCTCGTAATTGGTAGATAGATACATAGTATCCCCATGACTATGATAGTAATATACGCAAGTGTAACTACCATCGGCCAGCCCTGTGACAGGGACCTTGACTTGAGTTACTCGTTCTCCTCTCGACCTTCAAGCTACTATTGGGAACCCTCTAACCTCATTATTCCTAAAACCATGTCCTAGCTTCTAAGGTGGGTAGACTGTAAGCTCTCTAAAATTTTGGGGTATACGAAGATTACCGATTGACTAGAATGATTTTCCAACTAGGGTGATAATTAGTGCCCCATGGACTCCCACTTTCCATTTAGGTCATTTTGTGTCCCCGACCGTGTCATTAAAATTCGGAGCACGAGACCAGCGATTACCTTCCAACAAATCTCATATACAAGATCTAGACGAGTCCACCTTCATCTAGGTATATCATGTCCCACTCAAACTCGTCTTCTTGTACTCTATTTTTATGGTACGACTTTCAGGACAAAAGGACTAGCTATAATCCTTACCATAGTACCGGTACACTTTTCGCCTTCTACTAGAGCCTCAACCCTAACCTAGTAAACATAGTTTTATCTTGGAATATTGTTCATTCAATATAGATTGAAATCCAAGGTTCATCCAACCAACGGGTGATGTCCAGATAGGGAACCCATTAAAATCCATTAAAGTCCATCCTTGTATACCACCGTATTTAGACTATAAAACCGAACTACTGGAAATAGGTCTCTATACCTATTATGTACTCTCTACCTCTTAGAATATGAAGTCATTCGTAACCCTTATTCCAACTACCTAGAAATTGCGATCCGATCTTGTATAGCAGTTATATCCCTTGCTCGCGTGTTTAAATAACCACGGAAAGATCACAACCTTGATTTCTCAAATTTTGTTCTATTTTGGAACCTTATTTAGATTAACTCCGAGAACAGAATTTTCGTATTATACGGATTGCAAGCCCCTCTAAGAAACAAGTGTTCTTGATTTAGCAAGTGACTAGACTAGAGTAGCCCAATTTTACAAATAAGGCAGTGGTTCATAAACTCCCTTTCTATCTGTAATATTGGATACTCTTTGCCGCTCTTGAAACGTTATATTTGCTCTCGATAATTCTTCCATATCTTTCTGTCCTTCCTATTTCAGAGTGACGAATAGTCATGCCCATTAGAATGTATCAATATTTCTTAGCCACTTGTGTAGATTTGTTGCTGGTTAAATTTTAGGTTACTTGATAGACACGTGAGGATTATAGGTACCATATGCCCAGATATTGTTAGTAGGATTGTTAGCAACCAGTTAGAAGATTTAAGATTTTAGTTTGAAGAGTAGTGTGACCAAAGGTGGGTAGAAGTCCTCGAGTATTCAGAGTTATAAATAGCTAGAGAAGGCTATAAACTATTTTTGAGAAATTAAAATTTAATGAGATTAAGGTTCAGGTAGACTTCTTATTGAATCTTAAGGAATAGTTATGGATTAGAATTTCGAGGACGAAATTATTTTTAAGGTGAGTAGATTTGTAGCTCCCCTTCCCGAAAATTTTGAAATATTTTATTTTTATTAATTTTTTTATCTAAATGGTGTTTTTTGACTGTACATAAAGGGTATATACACCATTATAGATCTATTGCATTTTGATTATTATTATTTATTATTAAGTTATTGACGTGATTATTATATAATATTAGTATTATTATTGGTTATGGTATTTGTTGTTATTACTATTATTAATATTTTGGGTTATGGAATATATCCATATATATAGATATGTATTAATTGTTATAAGGATATATATATATATATATATATATATATATATATATATATATATATATATATATATATTAAAAAATATATATATATATATTTAATATATATATATATATATATATATATATATATATATATATATATATATATATATATATATATATATATATATGTATGTATATATAAAAAAAATAAAAAATATATATGTATATATATATATATATATATATATATATATATATATATATATATATATATATATATATATATATATATATATGTATATACATAATATATGTGTGTATGAATATAAGAATATATATTATATATGTGAATATATATAATATATATAGGCATATATGGTATGTATATATAAATATACATATATATAAGTGGGAATATATAATATATTTATGTGTGTATATATATGTATAAATGTACACATATTTATATATATATATATATATATATATATATATATATATATATATAATATAAATATAAAATATATATATATATATATATATATATATATATATATATATATATATATATATATATGAATTAGAAATAGAAATAGAAAAAGAAAAAGAAAGAAAAGGAAAAAGAAGTAAGATAATACAAAACAAACCCCCAGCCCGGGCTCGGCCCAAAGCCAGCAGGCCCACAACCAAAATCCCCAACCCGAGCTTTACAAGCCCCCACACCAGCGCTATTAGCCCCGACCTGTGCGTATATAAACGACACAACGATGACCCAAACAAAAAAAAAACCCTAGTTCTACCCACACCCCCGTGTGCCCCTCCCCTGCGTGCGCCGCCGCACGTCGCCAGCGGTCGGCCAAGCAGCCGCGGCCGCGCTGGAGCGAGTGAGCGCGCAAGCCGCTCGGACTGGGACATCAGCGATCACAGCCACGGAAGGCCACTTCGTGACGCATTTTCGCAACGCACGGTTGATCGTTTGTCGATCTGCGAACTCTGGTATGAACCTAATATAACCCTTTTTAAACTTGTTCAATTAGTTTGTAGGTAACTGCCATAGATTGGTCGAAAAATCGACGCAAAGTCGGAGGAAAACCTGTCGAAACAGGACACATGAACCAGTCCAAATACTCTAGTTTGCGGCCAGTTTTATCCCAAACCATGCACGATTTCAAAAATCTATTTGAAGGCATTTATTGACAACATGTAGGGCTTTATAACCTAATTTATAGTTGCGAATTTTATCAACTGTGCACGAAGAAATCAGTTTACAAAGTTCGAGAAAAATAGGATTAAAACAGTTTTCAAAACTTAGAAATTTGTCCGATACGACGTGCGTCCCGCCAATCCGGGCGACGTGGTCGCGAACCGAAAGCAAAGAAAGCTGCGTAACGGCTTCGTGGTCATGTGGACTTTGACGGAATTCAAATTGGTCGCGTGTGCGCGACAAATTTGATGTGTATCCGTCGAAGTTCATCGTATCGGCCTCTGTGCAAATTCCCCAATTACTTCGTGCACGCTCGTCAGATCGAGACAAAACTTGCGCCAACAGGACCGTATCATTTTTCTGGTCCTATATGCCAATTTTGATCCCATTCTGAGACAGTTGATCGGACCGCCGTTTTGCGGGCCCCACGGTCCGACTCAACGGGCTATTTTGTGCACGGCCCGTCGAAATCCAACTTTGGACATACGGTTGGGTTCGTATCAGAAAATTGGATCCGTAAACAGGTAGTTTGACGACTTTAGAGACCATTCACTCTGGCACATTTTTTGGTGCAAAGCGGGTCCAACGACGGACATCATTTTTGCCCAAAATTACCATTTTGCCCCTGTGTCCAGAATTGGACTTAAGGACATGCAATCCTAGCTAAGTTGACTATTCTGAGAACATTGGTAATATTTATTTCAGCATCTGGAGACTTCTGCATATGTTGACTGATTGTGGCTCATTGAGTGGTATAGTATTATTGGTTTCTCCAGCTAAGAACCTCCGGCAAGTACATTTTCTGATTGTTTTTCGATTCATAGTAGTCTTTTCATTTTATGTCTATACATATATCTTGCTGCTTGTTGACACGCTCGTCACACGGAGTAGTCGGGAGGGGAAATATCTTAGTAGACATGTGGACTACCCAGAACTATCTCCCGTGTCTTTCGTGAATGAGCAGCTGCACACGACACGTGCAGTGTGCCTTATTTACCCTCTAGCCGTTCACATGTCGAAACGGATATTTCACACCACCTAGGTAGATGTCTTTTATTTTTCCTTTTTATCTCTCCACCGTGCCATGTCATCAGTACTTTCCAGTTTTTATATCTCATATGTTATTTTCATGTCTTGTTAATTCTATTGTGTTTTTGTATTGTCGTCTGTTTGTATACTTTTCCATTCCTGACTGAAAACCAATATTTTTCAGGTTTAGCCGCGATCACTCTTAGCATGGGGAAGGCTTGGGTATGCTGAGGTCAACCTAGAAATAGAAAGCAATTGTATCAATTTCATTAATTGTAAAATCTTATATTTTTTTAAATTATAAAGGATTTAATAAATTTAGAAATGTGAATGAACAGCAAATGTTGTATTTTTGAGCATTTATTTCTTGCGGGCTGGACAGCGTTCTACCGTCGACTCTGTGGCGTAGGCTGGCTTGGACACGTCTCGTATCCGAAAAAGCGGGTGCAGATCGTGACAGATACTGCTCCCGAGGCCATAGCAGTGATGCGGGGTGAAACCGAACATCGGGTTTTGGCGACTATGGATACCCGTGCTGAGGCCTTAAAGCACCGGATCGAGGAACTTTCCGTTATTCCCCGTGATGCCTAGGGATTCCTTTCTTTTTCTTTTCTTTGAAATGTAATCCCTCGCTTTTTGATAAAAGTAAAGAATTTTTTGGTGTGTTTGTGATTTGTGTGGACCTATTATCTTTTGTGTATCCTGGTTTTGAGGTACAGATAATAAGTTTGAGAGGACCGACATGTTTGCTCAGAGGTAATGTGTACGTGGCAAATATGGGGTTCCTCTGATGGAGTTTTCCTACTCAGAGGTATTATGGACGTGGTAGGAATGACTCTGGAGGGAGGTACACGGAACTTTTCAGAGGTAATGTGGACATAGAAGTTCTGCGGTAGATGTACAGCAACGTAGGGGTTGTTTGTACGGAATGTTTACTCAAAGATAATGTGAACATGGTAAACATGATAGTTAGCATAATCTTACGGAGTATAAGATTCTGCTTTGTAGGGCATAGAGGAGCAAATCAGAGGTAATGTGGACGTGGTTGTTTCTACTGGCGATAGAATGCAACAGAACAGCTGGATTCCAGGAGCACAGGATTTGTGCAGAAGAGAAGTACATATCTAGGTTTATCTCAAGAGTAGTACTTCTTTAGAAACTTGCCGTTGATGGGCATCATGAACAAGTCTCCGTTGGGTTGGACGAGACGGTAAGCACCGTTTGAGTATACCATCTCTATGATAAAAGGTCCCTCCCACTTGGGTTCGAACATTCCTGGTATTTTATGAGTCAACACCATCGGCCGCCTGACTGCCAGAACCAGGTTGCCTATTTGGAAAGTCCTCTGTTTGACCTTCTTGTTGAAAGCTTGTGATACATGGGCTTGATAAAGTTCAATGTGCTGTTGAGCTAAGAGGCGTTTCTCATCAAGTGCTTCTAACTCTCGCAGACAACGACGTTGATTGTCTTCCTCCGTCAACTGGTTTGTGATTGCAACACGGAGTGAGGGTATCTGGATTTCGAGAGGCAGTACCACTTCACTTTCGTAAACTAGAGAGAACGGTGTGTTGCCCGTCGAAGTCCGTACCGTTGTGCGGTAGGCCCACAGGCATTTACTGAGTTTTTTGTCCCAGTCACGTTTATTGGATGACACAACCTTTTTGAGTAGCCTGACGATAGTCTTGTTAAAAGCCTCGGCCAATCCGTTCGCTGACGGATTATAGGCGGTTGATGCCACGTTCTGAATACGATTCTTGTCACAGAATCTGCGAAAAGCATGGCTGATGAACTGTGGACCATTTTCGTGGATAATCCTATGGGGTATCCCGAAATGGTAAATGACATGATGCTTGATGAAGCTGATCACCCTAGAGCTTTTTACTTCCGTCAGTGGAACTGCTTTTGCCCATTTGGAGAAGCAGTCGGTGATGGCTAGGATGAAGCGGTGTCCCCTCGATAAAGGAGGGGTGATAGGTCCCACAATGTCCATGCCCCAAGCTTCAAAGGGCCAGGATAAAGTCGGCGTGAAGCTGGCAAGCATGGCACTTTTTAGCATAGTCGACGACGTCGGCTGCCATGGTTGGCCAATAGTAACCCATGCATCGCAGTCGATCCTGCAACTTAGGCCCGGGTTGATGAGCCCCGCAAGTTCTGTCATGAGCTTCCTGAAGGGCTTCGGCTGCTTCTTCGTTGGATAGACATCGAAGGAGAAGTCCATCATAGGAACGTCGGTACAGCGTTTTAGTAGCTGTATCATAATAAAATCGAAGGGAATGCCTTCTGACCGAGACGGCTTCTTTCGGGTCTTCTGGGAGAATTCCATAGACAGCAAAGTCGATGAATGGGAACCTCCAGTCTCGGACATTAACACCGGCACTTGTCGTCATGGCAAGGGCCATTTGTGTGCATAGGTTATTTTTGGGACAGACTAAGTCTCGACCAACTACCGTGACGTAGTGTTGAGTCCCGAGGGGTGCTGCTAATGAAGCTGCAAGGCCAGCCAGAGCGTCAGCCCCCAGGTTTTGTAGCCGAGGTACGTGTTCTATGAAGAACTTAGTAAAGGTTGAGATAATATTCAATACAACTTCATGGTAAGGAACCAGATCTTCATGACGAACTTCGTACTGCCCTCGGATTTGGTTAACGACGAGTTTTGAGTCACCATAAGCTTCAAGATGATCCACCCCCAGTTGTTGTGCAAGCTGGAGTCCCATGATGAGAGCGTTGTACTCGGCAACATTGTTGGAGCACGGCTTTGAAAGGGAGTAAGCAAGCTGGATGACCAGCTGATCGGGGGAGACTAAGACCACCACCACTCCTGCGATGATTTGGCCTTTGGGGCCTGTTCTCGAAGAACCATCAAAAAATACCCGCCAGACGGTGTTTTCTTCGGTGACGTTTGATTCTTGGACCTCATCCGGGATATCTTCATAGAGTCTGGAGGACTCTGGGATCGGGTACGCGGCTAAAAAGTTGGCTAGAGCTTGGCCCTTGACGACTTTTTGTGGGACGAATACCATGTTATACGGTGTCAACAGGATTGCCCATGTAGCTAGTCGGGAGTTCAATGATCCCGGCTTCGTCATGAGAACCCTGAGTGGATTGACTCGGGAGATGACATGAATTGTCTGGCCCGAAATGTAATGGCGAGTCTTCTGGATGGCGAACACCAAAGCCATACAATCCTTTTCGACGGGGTTGTACCGGTGTTCAGCCCCGATCATTGTCCTACTAAGATAGTAGATAGCTTGCTCGTAGCCTGCATCGTTGTTCTAAGCCAACAAAATACCGAAGGAATGATCCATGGCACGGACGTAGAGGAGAAATGGTTTGCCTGCGACAGGTGCCACCAGGACTGGCGGGCTCGTCAGGTAAGCTTTGATATCATCGAAAGCTTTCTGGCATTCTTCTGTCCAGACGTAGGAGACTTCCTTCTTCATGAGCTGGGTGAAGGGTTGACATTTTTCGAAAAGGTTTGCTATAAACCTTCGGATGTATGCAAGACGCCCTTGCAGGCCTCAAAGTTCTCGGAGGTTCTTCGGAGGGTTCATGTCAAGGATGGCTTTGGTCTTCTCGAGGTTAACATGAATGCCTTTCACCGTGATAATGAAGCCCAAGAACTTTCTGCTAGAAACCCCAAGAAAGGATTTAACAGGGTTCATCTTGAGTTGATGCGCTCGCATGAGATCGAAGACTGTCTTTAGGTCTTGTAAGTGGTCACCTTTGAGACGGCTCTTGACGGCGATATCATCAACATAGCATTCAACTGTTTTGCGTAAATATTGACGGAAGATGGTACTCATAGCTCGTTGGTACGTAGCACCAGCGTTCTTCAAACCAAAGGGCATCACTGTGTAGCAGAAAACCCCTTTTGGAGTCCTGAATGACGTGTGTTTTGCATAATTGGGGAACATTTTGATCTGGTTGTAGCCTGAATACCCGTCCATGAAAGACATGCGTTTGAAGCCACATGTATTGTCGATCATCACGTACATGATTGGAAGCGAGAATTTGTCTTTCGGGCAAGCAGTATTGAGATCTCTGAAGTCGATGCAGACTCATATCTTCCTATTCTTCTTGGTGACAGGGACGACATTGGCCATCCAATCCGGATGTTGTTCTTCACGAATGAACCTGCTGCTCAGGAGTTTGTCCACCTCTTGATCGATAGCGTTCATGATGTCAGGACAAAAACGTCATTGTTGCTGCTTTATAGGCTTGGCATCAGGTAAGATGTTAAGTCTATGCATCGCAATTTGGGGATCAAGTCCCGGCATATCTTCGTAGCTCCTGGCGAAGACGTCGATATATTCTTTGGCCAATTGGACTAAAGACTCCCGGTCTCTTCCCTTTAGACTCTTGCTGATGAAGATAGGTTTGGAAGAAGACCCATCCCCAAGGTCGATCTGCTCGACTTCGTCTTCGGTAGAAGGTTCGTGTAATTCAAAATGAGACTCGCACTGCGCTCCTAGGCATTGAGCCCAAGGTTCTTCCTCGAAGAATTCCGACGTTTGGTCATCGCCTTCATCCTCTCGAGATTTTGCAGATGCCATGTTGACTGATAGCACCTTCATAAAGATTGGGCCGATACTAGTATCAGAATCCCAAGTTGATGCTTCAGATGAATGAGAGTGCTCCACTTCTTCTGCTTTCGAACTTTCTGGAGTTGCCGGCGGCGTGACATAGCCCACTGTGAGCACCCTGAATTTTGGGTTGATTTTTTTTAATTTTTCTGATTGATTTAGTTTTGATAAATGATTTATTCTGTTATTTATCTTTAAGTGTACTTTCCCGTGCCATTGATATTTGGCATATCAGGGATGTTCAACTCTAGAAACCTTCTTTACGAGTTTTAGAGTGGACAGGATTACCTTCATGATGGTATATAGTGTCCCATCCAAACTTGTTCCCTTGTACTCTTTTTGCTTCGCTGAACTTCGGGTCGAATTAGACCATTTGATCATTAATTAATTTTTCCACTCTTTCCCTTGATCATTATTAGCACGTTACCATGTCTTTTAATTTGGGAGCGCAAGACCAGTCAGTTTAAACCAACTTCTCATTGATGATCTACTCGAGACGCTCGTCACCCATGACCTTCGTGTCCCACTCAGACACGCCATTTTATGCTCCAATTGCTTCGCACAACTTTCCTGACGCGTGACCCGATTTTATTTCACCCTACGGTGTTACATTTATTTTCCAACTTGATTTGTGGGCACCCTGTCGACCAAAACCTGTCCGCCCCAAATATGGACATAGCCCACATTGAGCCTACTACCCGTCCGACACTTGTGTCCCATTTATTGGAATCTCCATGTGCTACTTATTTACCCATGATCATCAACACCTATTTTAATTCGATTATTTCGTAGTATCTGGTTATGACCCAATCCGGCTCCACCGAGTCCAGCCCAGCTTCGTGCTACCCTCCATCGTGACACTCTCATTTTCTGTGTCCAAAAATAATATTCAATACCTGCTTTTATATTTCAAATATTGAGCGTAACTTTCATTGAATTTTAAATCCTAATTAAATCCAATCCTCCTAATTAATCTCCACCCTTGATTTTCCCTCATTCAATCATCCCCATTTATTTCCCTCACACTCACACACACACCCCCTCCAATACTTTGGCCGGCCCTAGTTTTTAGAAACTCCTTTCCCTCTCTCTTTTTCTTTCTTCAATTATTATTATTCATCTCTCTCTCTCTCTCTTTCTATTATTTCCTACACACAACAGCAACTTTAACACCAACACTAACCTGAATACCACCACCATTGCACACAGCCTCCACCACCCTCCTCCTGGCCCAGCCTCGCCGCCGGCCACCGGCCTCTGCCGCCGTCGGCCTCCCCCACAGTGACATCTCCTCCTCATACTTTCCTCCATCTCCTCCTCCACCTCATCAAAACAGCGACCACCATCATCACTTCTCAACCGGCCACCACCACCACCTTATAGCCCCTAGCCGGAGCTCCTCGGCCACCGCCCCTGACTCGTAGGGCTAGGCCAGACAGTGTGCCGCCGTGCCTCGTCGGCCAGGCCAGCCGTGCGCAGCAGAAGCAGCAGCTGCACAGGCGCGCGCGGGCCGCCGTCGTGTACCGTCGCGCGGCCGTGCGGGCCGTCGTGGCCCCCTGGCCGTGCACCCCACTCCGACGAACAGCCCCCTGATGGCCACCGTCCTCCGGGACGCACCGTCGAGATGATTCGTGCGTTTCGCACGAAGTTCCGTCGTGACGCGCGCGAGATTGATTCAGAAATTGTGCTCCGTCACAGCGACTTCGTGCACATATTCCCAAAAATCCGACCGTTGGATCGGCTATTTCTTTGCTCCGTCACAATCTCGGTATATCCACCTTCACTCCAGTCATTTTTCGTTCGTTAATTTTATCGTTTGATACATCAAAACCGGCCACCAAGTTGACCGTTTAAATTGTACTAAATTTGGACAGTTTTGCGGGGTCAACTTCGTCAGCTTGTATCTCCTCTACCGCAGCTCCGTTTGGTGTGCTACCAGTTCCTGTAAGAAGCTGGTATAACCCTCTTACTACTCCTCCAGTGTCGTTTCATTGTGAGCTTGTTTGATTTGTTGAATTCGACGCCATAGTTGGCCGTCCGAATTCGTAATTTCCAACTTGTAAAATTCCATTTTTGAACACAGGACTCCAGAATTCATTTCTGAAACCACCATTAGACTCGTGGCATCGTTCTGGCATATTTTCATATAAAATTTGTTAGATTTGGAGAACGTGGGCCCTGGCACGTTTTTCGGTACAAAGTGGGTCCCACATTCTGGGTCAACGGAACTTTTTGCCGCCGGCTCATCGAAATCCAATTACGGATATACCGTTGACTTTGTATCGTCATTCTGGACTCGTTGACATATAATTTTCTAGTTTTTGGTGGACATTGGATCTGGCACGCATTTCGGTGCAAGTCGGATACCAATATCCGTGTCAACGGGTCATTTTGAGATCGGCTCATCGGAATCCAATTCCAGATATACCATTGAGTTCGTATCGTCATTCTGGACTCGTTGACATGTAGTTTGCTGAGTTTTGAGAACGATGGCTCCGGCACGCATTTCCGTGCAAACCGAAATTCTAAGTTCTGGTCAACGGACCAAATTGAGATCGGGTCAACGGAATCCAATTCTGGAGATACCGTTGGGTTCGTATCGTCATTCTAGTTTCGTGGACATATAACTTGTTATATTTTATAGACTTGTTTTCTTGCACGTTTTTTGGTGCAAAACGGCTCCGACACGGACACCGTTTTAACCCGAAATTACCTTTTTGCCCTTGTGTCCAAATTGGACCGATAGATAGGCTATCCTAGCTAATTTGACCATTCTGGATACGTTGGCTATGTTTATTTCATCGTCCGACAATATTTGTTGATAATTTCTCTAAGTTTAACCTTTTTATAATTAATTAATAATTAATTCTTATAATGTTCGTATTCGGGATTAGTACAACGAAACTGAGATCAGTCAATTCCAGTGATCTCACATCACTGAAATTGACAAGATGGACACGTGAAACATTATAATAAGATTATCAACTTTACCGTTGATCATCTCATCTCGAATTGCGTGTCGTAAGTTTTGACGTACGAATAACGAAGTACACTTTATATCTTTAATAATTAGACTAGAATTGACCCTGTTGACCAGAGTTGACCAGTTGACCCAAAGTCAACTGTAAGTCAACACTTGACCTAGTTTGACTAGATTGTTGACCGGAGTTGACCTAGAGTCGTTTTGACTTAGAAGAACCTAGTATAATATAGACTGCTTGTAGAGTTTCTTTTATTACAACTTGAATACCTTGTAACCTGTGTTGCTTTAAATAGGACCCTATGGCTTCAGTTGGACCCCTATACCTATCAGCTGTTCAGGTTATCAGGCGAGTACATTCTCTGATCATTTCATATCTTGTTTAGGATTATATTTCCTGCTTTAGATTACTTTACATGATGATGACACGTTGGAAACACGGATTAGTACTATATGGATCTAGTTGTACGATGTTATCCCCTTAGCAGATAAATCGGGTATTCGTGTTCGTGTACTTTATCGTGAGCATCGTGTACTCCTTGTATTCGTGACATTCGTGTACAAATCGTGTGAAATCGTGTATATTCATGTATTTACATGATCTCGTGTGCGACTATACTTCGTGTGCAATAACATAACTTAGCTTGATCCTTGTGTATTGATTGGGGCAGGGGAGTAGAAGTGGTTATATAATCAATCCAGTAGATTACTCGTGTACAACCTCTGTAGATTACTCGTGTACAACATCGTGCCGTTTACATAACCATCTCGTGCTCTGAATCACTAGTCACTGATAGTTCTCTATATATTGTAGCTACTTACTTACAATCTCTCTCTTTTTCATCATGTTATTTCTTCAGATCCTGTATCTTACTCTCTAGCATGTTTATATTTCCTAACCTGTTATGATATTGTTGAGATGTACTGTACTCGCTCCTGTCCTGACTGGACCCGTTGATAAATTTTACAGATAGCTTGGAGATTGCCTGCTAGCCTAGAGGAGACACATTAGAGGTTGTTTAGATAGTTATTTCAATTGTCTGGAGTTGTATTTACTTTATGGATTGCTGTATCTGAGTTTGGAGATTTGAGATGTATTTCTGGATTTGTGTATCTTAGATACTTAGATTTCTCTCTGTTGTACCTCTTTTGGATTTCATGTTTTATCTATCCTTATCATGCTCTACCTTAGATGTGATTGAGTCTGTATCTGCTATGTCACCCCCATTCGGGGAGTATAAACTGTTTAGCCTTATACTGTTAGATGCATGAGACCGAGGACAATGTTCTACCGCCGACACTGTGGCGTAGGCTGGACGTACCCACTTCTCGTGCCTAAACTCTAGGGTGTGGGTCGTGACACATTTTTAGTGGTAGCCCATGCAGATCGAGTTTGTGTAGTGGTATTCGAACTAGAGTACCACTACAGCCTGCAGTAGGATTAGGATATATTTTGAAGATACTCAATCACAGCCTAGGATCCCTTGAGAGATTCCTGGGACGACCCTTGAGAATCTTATTTAACTTCGATTTGAAAACTCTCTTTTCCTTGATTTGATTTATCTTTATTTTCTGTTGTCGAATTTGATTTTGATGGATTATTGTTGAATTTGAGTTTGTATTTATTGATTTGATTGACGATTGTTGAATTTTGAATCTTGATGTTAGCTGTAGCATCCGAGTTTGCATTTATATGATTTGAAGGATTTTTGTTCATTTTTGAATCTTGATGTTCGTTGATAAATTTGATTTTTGGGTATTCATTGTTGATTTAAATTAATTTTTGTCAAGATGAAATTATATGGGCTAGGTCATCTAAGTTTTGGAATCTAGTCTTCTATAGTCACATTAGCCAGCATGGTGAGGACATATAGTCTGATTTTGGATATATTTCTCGGGTGTGGGAATTTAAGGTTTTCGCAGCCAAGCTAGCGGCATCACAAAAATGTTAAATACCACGATTCTAGATGTATGTGCCTAAGTCGAGGACTTTGTGATTATCGTAGCCTTGCTTGCTAGTATGACGAGGATTTAGAGCACCATGATTTTGGATAGAAGCATATAATTATCAGATTGTACCTTAAATGTTTTGAACATGTTTTCACTACTTGTTCAGTCTTTCAAAAAAAAGAGAATTTTTGTTTGGTTTTGTTTCTCATTATTTAACTTAGTAGTAGCTTTAGCTGTTTTATAAACCTTGTGTAACTTCTTACTATGAATTTCTTCTTAAAGCAATGAATCGATGATTTTGCTAGAACTTATCTTGGATTTGATATTATAGTTCTGGTTTCAAAATGGTTCCTTCTTTTAAACAGATAAGCAGAACAAATTCTATTATCATTCTTTTCCTGCCAATATTTTTATTACCATCATTCCTTGTCTTATATAACTGTCCTGATTATATCAATTCCGTCTCGTATCACATTCTGTCAGCTGTACCTTGAAAACTCTTGAATCTTCGTATCATTTTTGCCTGAGAATGTTGAGGAAGTGACGTAAATCATCTAGTGCGGAAATGATGTAAATGGTTATCATAGAATGATTTGTAGGAATCAGAACGTTGGATGTCAATTATGAAAAAAAATTGAGAGGGAGATGTGGTAAAGGTTAGAATAGAATCGAGGGATAAATGTTATCAATTTAGAAACAATCACAGAAAGTTGGTTATGAATAATTCATGGATGTATTTTAAAACTAATGAAGATATTCAAGGTCAACCTAGTTTTGAGAACTTAGAAAATTTTGGTTATTGATTCTTGGGAACTATTACCAGGCTATGTAGAAATTTAGAGATGGAAAGGAGAATTTAATTGTATTCTATGATTATGCAAAATTGAACTAGATATTTTAAGAGGGTGACTAGAGACAGAGAGAACACAAGGATTTTACGTTATAGAAATTATTTTAGATGATTGGGATAAATTTTAGAATTCAAAAAGGATAATAATTGAAGGTGAACGTTAAAGAAATATGAAGGTTGATTTATAAACAAGAATAAATTTGGTATGACATAGTGGTATTGGAGTTGAGTAAATACGAGACTTGACTTAAACAAGTACAAGGATTTCATAAACTGGGTTTAGAGGTTTCAGATTTAATTTAGAACAAGGTGAAGGAATTTGAAAATTTGATTAAATGAATGAGTGTTGATACCTAATTAAGAGGGGTATGCTTCGTGAAAAATGTTTTAGAAGTTGAAATTTTGTCTATGGTGATCATGGTAAAAGTTAGATGACTGAAGGTTATAGAATTTTTGAGGGTAGTCATATGAAGGTTGATTTTATATTGGGGTTGTGAGAAAATATGATTAGCAAATGGTAAACTGATGGTATCAAGGAGAGATGATTAACTGACCTTCGTATGAAATCTTTCTTGTTTTTCTCCAAAAAGGGTTTTCAATATTATTGAATCCTAGTTTCCTTAATCACGACCAAATCAACTTCGATTATCTTTTCTTATCTTAGGTTGTACTTAATTGAATTAAATTTGGTTGTGACCTGAATCTCCATCCTTGTATGTTCGTTCTCAGACTCTGTTAAAAATTTGTCCTCCATATTGCCTAAATCTTGATTTCCCCAATTTGATCAACTTAGATCGTATCGAGACTAATATTCTTAATATGTTTTGTGATTGGATTTCCATGCAATTGACTTTCATTCTTTAACTTGTGATTTTGATTTTTTTTCTTTGAATAGTACCCCTTAGATAATTGGTAGTTACCTTTTTTTTTGTACCAGTTTTTATATAGGATGGTAGACTGCCTTACAGTTTTGATGATTTGTATTCAGTGTCTTTTTCGGTTTAACACCCTAGACTGCTTGTGTGTTTTGATACCCTATGACCGTTTCGGTTAGCATGACTAGTAAACCTAGATGAGACTTTCACTACCAACGTATGCCATGACCTTGTATGTCGTCCTTTTGATGGTATGTTTTATTTAAGTTCTGGGATTTGATTGTGGGGGTTTGACCTAGAAGGATTACGAATATTTTAATTTCGAGGACAAAATTTTTATAAGGTGGGTAGGATATGAGCACCCTGAATTTCGGGATAATTTTTTTTAATTTTTCTGATTGATTTAGTTTTGATAAATGATTTATTCTGTTATTTATCTTCAAGTGTTATTTCCCGTGCCATTGATATTTGGAGCATCAGGGATGTTCAACTCTGGAAACCTTTTTCACGAGTTTTAGAGTGGACAGGATTACCTTTATGATGGTATATAGTGTCCCATTCAAACTTGTTTCCTTGTACTCTTTTTGCTTCGCTGAACTTCGGGTCGAATTAGACCATTTGATCATTAATTAATTTTCCCACTCTTTCCCTTGATCATTATTAGCACATTATCGTGACTTTTAATATGGGAGCGCAAGACCATCAGTTTCTTGAAACCAACTTCTCATTGATGATCTACTCGAGACGCTCGTCACCCATGACCTTCGTATCCCACTCAGACATGCCATTTTGTGCTCCAATTGCTTCG
The DNA here is from genome assembly GCA_029216955.1 of Iris pallida. Taxonomy (NCBI): domain Eukaryota; kingdom Viridiplantae; phylum Streptophyta; class Magnoliopsida; order Asparagales; family Iridaceae; genus Iris; species Iris pallida. The sequence goes on from JANAVB010022397.1 coordinate 9,468,207, forward strand.
CACAACTTTCCTGACACGTGATCCGATTTTATTTTACCCCACGGTGTCACATTTATTTTCCAACTTGATTGGTGGGTACCCTGTCGACCAAAACCTATCTGTCCCAAATATGGACATGGCCCACATTGAGCCTACTACCCATCCGGCACTTGTGTCCCATTTATTGGAATCCCCATGTGCTACTTATTTACCCATGATCATCAACACCTATTTTAATTCGATTATTTCGTAGTATCTGGTTTTGACCCAATCCGGCTCCACCGAGTCCAGTCCAGCTTCGTACTACCCTCCATCGTGACACTCTCATTTTCCGTGTCCAAAAATAATATTCAATACCTGCTTTTATATTTCAAATATTGAGTGTAACTTTTATTGAATTTAAATCCCAATTAAATCCAATCCCCCTAATCAATCTCCACCCTTGATTTTCCCTCATTCAATCATCCCCATTTATTTCCCTCACACTCACACACACACACCCTCCAATACTTTGGCCAGCCCTAGTTTTTAGAAACTCCTTTCCCTCTCTCTTTCTCTCTATTCAATTATTATTATTCATCTCTCTCTCTCTTTTTATTATTTCCTACACACAACAGCAACTTTAACACCAACACTAACCCAAACACCACCACCATTGCACACAGCCTCCACTACCCTCCTCCTGGCCCAGCCTCGCCGCCGGCCACCGGCCTCCACCGCCGTCGGCCTCCCCCACAGTGACATCTCCTCCTTATACTTTCCTCCATCTTCTCCTCCACCTCATCAAAACTGCGACCACCATCATCACCATCATCACTTCTCAATCGGCCACCACCACCACCTTATAGCCCCTGGCCGGAGCACCTCGGCCACTGCCCCTGCCTCGCCGGTCCAGGCCGGACAGCGTGCTGCCGTGCCTCGTCGGCCAGGCCAGCCGCGCGCAGCAGCAGCAGCTGCACAGGCGCGCACGAGCGCGCGCGCGGGCCGCCGTCGTGCGCCGCCGCGCGGGCCGCCATCGTGCGCCGCCGCCGTAGCCCCCTGGCCGTGTGCCCCACTCCGGAGAACAGCTCCCTGACGGCCACCGTCCTCCGGGACGTGCCGTCGAGACGATTCGTGCGTTTCGCACGAAATTCCATCGTGACGCGCGCGGGATTGATTCAGAAATTATGCTCCGTCGCAGCGACTTCGTACGCGTTTTCCTAGAAATTCGACCGTTGGATCGGCTATTTCTTTGCTCCGTCATAATCTCGGTATATCCACCTTCACTCCTGTCAATTTTTGTCCGTTAATTTTATCGTTTGATACATCAAAACCGGCCACCAAGTTGACCGTTTAAATTGTATTAAATTTGGACAGTTTTGCGGGGTCAACTTCGTCAGCTTGTATCTCCTCCACCGCAGCTCCGTTTAGCGTGCTATTAGTTCCTGTGTGAAACTGGTATAACCCTCTTACTACCCCTCCAGTGTCGTTTTATTGTGAGCTTATTTGATTGGTTGAATTCGACGCCAAAGTTGGCCGTCCGAATTCGTAATTTCCAACTTGTAAAATTTCATTTTTGAACACGGGACTCCAGATTTCATTTCTGACACCACCATTAGACTCGTGGCATCGTTCTGGCATATTTTCATATAAAATTTGTTGAATTTGGAGAACGTGGGCCCTGGCACGTTTTTCGGTGCAAAGTGGGTCCCATATTCTGGGTCAACGGAACTTTTTGACGCCGGCTCATCGGAATCCAATTCCGGATATACCGTTGAGTTCGTATCGTCATTCTGGACTCGTTGACATATAATTTGCTAGATTTTTGTAGACATTAGATCTGGCACGCATTTCGGTGCAAGTCGGATACCAATATCCGGGTCAACGGGTCATTTTGAGATCGGCTCATCGAAATCCAATTCCGGATATACAGTTGAGTTCGTATCGTCATTCTGGACTCGCTGACATGTAGTTTGCTAATTTTTGAGAACGATGGCTCCAGCACGCATTTTTGTGCAAACCAAAATTCCAAGTTCTGGTCAACGGACCAAATTGAGATCGGGTCAACGGAATCCAATTCTGGAGATACCGTTGGGTTCGTATCGTCATTCTAGTTTCGTGGACATATAATTTGTTATATTTTATAGACTTGTTTTTTGCACGTTTTTCGGTACAAAACGGCTCCAACACGGACACAGTTTTAACCCAAAATTACGTTTTTGCCCTTGTGTCCAAATTGGACAGATGGGTAGACTATCCTAGCTAGTTTGACCATTCTGGACACGTTGGCGATGTTTATTTCATCGTCCGACATTGTTTGTTGATAATTTCTCTATGTTTAACCTTTTTATAATTAATTAATAATTAATTCTTATAAGGTTCGTATTCGGGATTAGTACAACGAAACTGTGATCAGTTAATTCCAGTGATCTCACATCGCTGAAATTGACAAGATAGACACGTGAAACATTATAATAAGATTATCAACTTTATCGTTGATCATCTCATCTCGAATTGCGTGTCGTAAGTTTTGACGTACGAATAACGAAGTACACTTTATATCTTTAATAATTAGACTAGAATTGACCCTGTTGACCAGAGTTGACCAGTTGACCCAAAGTCAACTGTAAGTCAACACTTGACCTAGTTTGACTAGATTGTTGACCGGAGTTGACCTAGAGTCGTTTTGACTTAGAAGAACCTAGTATAATATAGACTGCTTGTAGAGTTTCTTTTATTACAACTTGAATACCTTGTAACCTGTGTTCCTTTAAATAGGACTCTGTGGCTTCAGTTGGACCCCTATACCTATCAGCTGTTCAGGTTATCAGGCGAGTACATTCTCTGATCATTTCATATCTTGTTTAGGATTATATTTCCTGCTTTAGATTACTTTACATGATGCTGACATATTGGAAACACGGATTAGTACTATATGGATCTTGTTGTGCGATGTTATCCCCTTAGCGGATACATCGGGTATTCGTATTCGTGTACTTTATCGTGAGCATCGTGTACTCCTTGTATTCGTGACATTCGTGTACAAATCGTGTAAAATCGTGTATATTCATGTATTCACATGATCTCGTGTGCGACTATACTTCGTGTGCAATAACATAACTTAGCTTGATCCTTGTGTATTGATTGGGGCGGGGGAGTAGAAGTGGTTTTGTAATCAATCCAGTAGATTACTCGTGTACAACCTCTGTAGATTACTCGTGTACAACATCGTGCCGTTTACATAACCATCTTGTGCTCTGAATCACTAGTCACTGATAGTTCTCTATATATTGTAGCTACTTACTTACAATCTCTCTCTTTTTCATCATGTTATTTCTTCAGATCCTGTATCTTACTCTCTAGCTTGTTTATATTTTCTAACCTGTTATGATATTGTTGAGATGTACTGTACTCGCTCCTGTCCTGACTGGACCCGTTGATAAATTTTACAGATAGCTTGGAGATTGCCCGCTAGCCTAGAGGAGACACATTAGAGGTTGTTTAGATAGTTATTTCAATTGTCTGGAGTTGTATTTACTTTATGGATTACTATATCTGAGTTTGGAGATTTGAGATGTATTTCTGGATTTGTGTATCTTAGACACTTAGATTTCTCTCTGTTGTACCTCTTTTGGATTTCATATTTTTTCTATCCTTATCATGCTCTACCTTAGATGTGATTGAGTCTGTATCTGCTATGTCACCCCCATTCGAGGAGTATAAACTGTTTAGCCTTATACTGTTAGATGCATGAGACCTAGGACAGCGTTCTACCGTCGACACTGCGACGTAGGCTGGACGTACCCACTTCTCGTGCCCTAACTCTAGGGTGCGAGTCGTGACACCCACCCCCCGTCGAGTACGATGATAATAGTCCTGCAGCTTTTCTTCAGGTGTTGGGAGTCAGAGTGGAAGACGCCGGCCTTTGCCGTAGTTCAGGCCCTTGTTGCTTTTCAGATCATAACCCATCTTTTGGATGAGGTACTTTGCCTTGTCCGTGTACCGATAGACTTGTATTCTGCCGGTATCCAGTTCTGGCTCGAGTGGCGGGAGGTCTTGATGACTCTCGACTTTGCCGAAGATGATGGGTTGTTCGTCCTGGTTCCGCGGTAGAACTATAAAATAGACTCTTTGGGGCAAGACTACTCGATTTACATGATTGACGGTCGTTATTTGTGTTTGTAACGACCGTAGAGCGTTATCTAGTGTATACATGGCATTCAAATGTGGAAGACTAGAATAATTGAAAGACACTCTATTATTAATAAAACACGAGATTTTGTCTCGTGGGATTACATTGTCGAGAGAAGGTGCATCTATTTTAGCAGATATGTATTATCCTAACTCTTCATCCGTGAGCACTGGGGCTAGTTCGGGAGAACTCATCACAGACTTGACCTTGGGCTCTGAGAAGGCTATGTGGGCCTTCTCTTGCAGCTAGAGTGAGGCTGAGGATTGCGGAGGCTTGCCTCTAAGATGCACCTTCAGGGGTGCCTCAACTGCGCCTTCGGTGACCGGTGCCTTCTCCTGTAGTTTTGCCACCAGGGGAGCCGACATTTGAGGAGGTTTTCCTTTGAGCCGTATCTTCAAGGGAGCTTCGGTGGATGTTCTACCTAGAGAAGTCGGTGGTTTTCCAGGTAACTTGATTGCCATGGGAGGCAGCGTTTGAAGCGGTTTTCCTTTGAGTCAAATTTTTAGAGGAGCGTCGGGAATCATCTCTGTCTCCACGTCCGTCTCCGCCACCGTTTCTGCTTCGTCATCAGCATCATTGGCTTCCCCTTCGTCGAGCGACTTATATAGGCTGGCATCAGTAAAGTAGGCTTCGACCCCTTTGAAGGGGTCAATGTCAGCGAACTTTGTTCGGATGATGTCGTTAGTGGACACGTACTTCATGCATTGGTGGAGTGTAGACGACACCGCCATGTACTCGTGCAGCCACGGCCGACCTAGCAGGAGGTTGTAGTTGATGTCGGCATCTACGACATAGCAAGTCACTTCGGTTCGGAGATTACCGATATGACATTTCAGTCAGATTTTGCCCAGCGGTCACTTCTGCTGGCATTAAAACTGCTGATTGTAGTATTGGAAAGTGCCAGACGGTGCATCGGGATTCCCAATGTTGAGAGCAGAGTCCTAGGGATGATGCTGAAGGAAGACCCTGGATCAATCTGAATTTGCTTCACCTTGATGGAACCCACATACCCTGTGTAATACAGCGGCCTGTTGTGCCGGTTGTGCTTGAACAGCATGTCTTATTGGATGAAGGTTATGTTGGGGATGACCTCCTCCGTACATTGGCAGTGCGCACATATTGTTGGGATATCCTCAGGCTGCTTAACCTGACTGATGAAGGACTCAACATCCTTTAAGGCTTCACAGAGAGCTTCGCGGGTGTCTTTAGAAAGACGAAGAAGCTCGAACAGAGATAAGCGGGCGGGAGTACCGGTAAGTTGTGCCAGTATATCAAAGTTGTGGGGCTTGGCTAGCCCCGAAGCATTTTCTCTTCGTAAAGGCTTGTCGAAGCTAGCCTCTACGTGCTTCTGTTTATTGGCTGCTGGAGGTCTGGATGGACCCCCTTCCTGGAAAACAGGGGTGGTGCAGAAAGGCACCACCTCGACGGCAGCTTCGTCAGGTTGGGCGTTCTGCTGCGAACGCATTTGTACAGGAAGTGCCTCTTTCGTGGAGGAAGAGACCATGTGGCAAGAATTGGTCTTCTTGTCCTTGGTTTTGGAGGCAGAGCGTACCCCCGGTTGTGTAACTTCGGAGACGAGGTCTGGGTGAACCAATCGATCTCTTTCCGATATGTGGTGAGTGGGATGAGTCCACTCATGTTGTCACGAGTAGGTGGTAGGTTGACCATCTCCATTATTGCCTTTGGGCTGTGGTTGGCGGCAAGGTGCCGAATTGGAGCGACTCCAGGTTGGCCGAGACTGTCTTCTTCTTGTAATCGACGGAGATGACATTCGCATTGATCATGCGCTGGATGTAATTCTTGAGGACGTAGCAGTCCTGAGTTGGATGTCCGACAAACCGATGGTAGTAACAGTACTTCAGATTGTCAACTCTCCCAACCTCGTCGGGACGCTTCGGGTCCGGTAATTTAATCTTATCACCCTGCTTCAACATCTCGAAGAGTTGCAAGGTGTCTTTATCATTGAAGGAGTAGACCTCCTTTGGCCTCGGTACAAGCGGAGGCTTTTGAGTAGGTGCTTGTGCGCTTTTAGAAGCATTGACAGTCAACGCCTGCTTTCCCTTTGTCTCACGTCCAGGGTTGCTGGTAGCAGGCCGTTTTCCCTTGTCCTTAAAGGCAGGGAAACTGACTCCCAGAAGGCGAGAATTGCATGCCTTCTTTTCAGCTGCTTCGGCCTCAATAATCAATGAGCTCCAGTCGGGAGGAGGAGTGGAGTTGAGCCAGATCTTAACTGCAGGAAGCATGTTCATGCTGCAGGAGGAGAGGAGTGCATGTTCTGGCATACCCGGGGGCAGTCTCAAGCAGGCTTGTCGGAATCGTTCGATGAATGCTCGAACAGTCACTTTTTCCGTCTGACGTACTTCTATAAGGGACGCCATCGTCATGTCTTTCCCTCCGTCGTAGAAACGATCGAGGAAGAGGTGTGTCAAGTCATCAAAGGAGGATATGGAGTTGTCAGGGAGACTGCAGTACCAGTCGTAAGGTACTCCTTTCAATGCCCCAACAAACAGGCTGGTGAGTAGCGCATCATCCTTCGGGAGATGTCCCGTTTGAGACTGGAAGTACGTCATGTAATGGCGTGGAGAGTCCTTTCTGTCGTATGGCGTTAACGTTTGTGGTTTATACTTGGGAGGATAGACCACTTTGTTTCATTCGAGGGGGTATAGTTGCGGGATCCCCATCTTCTGGCGCTCCTCCTATATGTTCTTTGACTCGAAGCGTTCACGCAAGTCCCTGATCATCTCAACCACGTCTTCCATGGAGCTAGGAGTCGGAGAAGGTGGTATAGTCTGGAGTTGTATATTCGAAGGTTTCGATACCCAAGGTGCTTCACGGCAATCGGTATTCAAGGATACCCGTTGAAGGGGCACACTTGATTCCCCGTTGGCTCCTGGATCAGGATTGGTGAAAGGTGCCCTGGCCAAAGATGATCGTATCTCAAGCACTGGTTGAGTCAGTGTTTGTATGGAGGTAGAGAGAGTTTTGAGTCCCTCCTCTAAAGTATCCATGCGCTGAACGAGGTCTGCTGAAGGAGCATCTGACTCCGTCTCACCACCTCCTGTCATGTATACTGTCATGACGTGACTGGAAGTGGATGGATCGGTTGAAACTTCACTTTCAGCCTCGCTCTCCTGTAAAAGAGTCGCTTCTCCTGGAGTTTCATCCTGGCTACCTCCAGTTATGCTCTGGAGGATATCTTCATCTTCGGGATGAGGATCAACAAGGGCTTGACTACCCCCAGCTATTACTTCCTCTGAAATCTTCTTTCTCGCCCGGGTACCTTCAAACACTCCTGAGGACAGGACAGTCACCTTGGTCTTCCTCGGCTGGCTCTTGGATAAGGACGAGGTCGAGGAGTTGCTAGTCGCCTTTCGGATTGATGAGGGGTTAGAGACTACGTTGCAAGAAGCAACCTTTAGTTCCGGCTCCTCTTCAATCGACACCTTCTTTCCGAGGTGACGTCAGAGGGACGTTGACGATTGCAGTCGCTGGAACACGGACTGCCTTTGTGGTGGGACTGCTGTCTTACAATAACAGTTGATGGTGACCACAGCACAGGTGTGCCCTATGAGGGGCGCATTGTGCTTGTCGGCCGACTCTCCTGATCGGCGTTTGTGAATGATCATATTACGCAAATCGTTAGAGGAGAGTGCCACCTTTACACCTCCATCAGACGTATGGCAAGGCCAAGCGCCTGGGTGATCAAGTGAATGCTGCACCCCCTGATCCAGCGCATAAGATGCGTCCAGATCAGTAGTGGGGGAACAACATTTAGGGTGGTTTGAACCAGCCTCAGACGCACAACCAATGTAGGCGCAGGGGTTCAAGACCACAGAGTTTGCCTCGAACGGCTTGGTTGAAAGCGCAGCGGATGTGCCCAAGTGAAACGAGGTCTTTGAAGGTTGGCTCGTTCGCGGTGCAGAAGCACCCGAGTCAACCTTGTACAACTTACCATCGATAGTGTGCATGATTGTGAGCGCATGCCTCTAACTTGCTGTCAGCATAGAACGTTCGAGGTACATGGCCCGTACCGCTTTGGACTTTTTTATACCAGCCCGCTGGGATGCATAGTACTCAGAGTCCAAATTATCCTCGCCATAATAGCGAGTGAGTCTGTAATAGACAGAAGCCTTCCGCGGCACATCGGAGTTAATGTGCACGGCGTTAGATGCGTCCCTGCTCCGTCGGCGCGTCTTTCTTGACTGAGAAGGAGATAGTTGGGGAATGTGGTCAGCCCCACGTTTCTCCGAGAGATGTGCTGCACCCGTGGGCGCATCCTGGCTGCTAAGGACGGCAGCAGAAAGGGTAGGATGCATCGGCACATTCCCTTCAGTGATGGTGCCAGGGGCCTCGACCTTGCGTACCCAGGCTTGGCGAGTCTTCTTCGGCTTCGACAGCCGCTTCGAAGGACTTGCTCTGCCTTCAGAGATGAACTCCTCATACGCCAGTTGATTGAGGCGTACGACTAATGTCTTGTGGGAGGAGCCTACCTTCACATCGTCAGATTGCGACACAACTTTCTCATCGGAGGAGAAAGAAGTCCCCAGCAGAGTCGCCAGCTTGTTTGCCATTAAAATCTTTGAATTGGAATTTCAATCACAAACAGAACAGTGTTATAATGTAGGACTCAGATGTAGTCCTAGGAGTACACTTTTGTTTTTATCTGGGTACTGTGTCGATAGAACGAGTGGTAATGAGTTGACTCCGTTGACGATCTGACAACGATTTTAGATTCTCTGAAGGTCTGGGTTGCTCTGGATGCCGGAACATTGCGAGGAGAAGCAAATGTTAAGTGTCTCTTTTGGCCTCTGTATGTGGATATAACAGTCTGTCTGTATATATCCTTCTCTGTCTCTGTGTGTGCCTGTAGTGAAAGAATGATCCTTCTATTTATAGTTAGCAGGCTGGCTACTTATGCGCGCATATGTCGGATGCGCCTGGACGTGGGAATGCCATATGGCTGATGCTGGCGGGGGCGCATGGATGATGTGCCCTGATTTGGGGATTGAATCCTTCCTGTTGTGCCTATGGGCTGCGGAAGAGCCGATACGTGGCAGCTGAGAGGATTCTTTGGTTGCTGAGATCTTTGGTGGTTAGCACCCTTCGTGGACTGAACTGAGTCAAAAGACACATGGCGTAAGTCCGTGGCTCAAAGATCTCAGATTTGGTGGAGAGTGATCTGACAGGATGCGCCTAGGATTGGGCGCATGGAGGGGACATTAGCTGTTGTCTTTAGGGATCAAGAGCGAGCCCAAGCGCATGGCTTTGTGGCGCACGCAAAGATTTGGGCGCATGGCTGTGGTGGCGCATGCGCTTTGGTTGGCCACATGGCAAGGCAGCTCGACCGAATAAATGAATTGATGTGCTGATGTCATCGACCCCTCGTCTTCTACTAAGGATTGGAGACTCTTCGGGGGACGTTTTGCCGCCTCTGTCACGCGGCATTAAATACTCGATGTGACAGGCACATGGGCTTCTGTCCAGCCTGTCACTCAGCATTAAATGCTCGGATCGTGAGCGCATGGGCTCGATCTCTGTTTTGGGCGCATCAGAAGAAGGCGCAGGGATTTGCCACACGGGCGCATCCACCTAGGCCCGACTGTTGGGTTCCCAATGTTTTGATTGTGCATGTTGACTGGGCTGATTTCAAAATGACAGATTTATTCCATAAATGTATATTTATTGCACGAACTTCGGAGAGCCTGCCACTTGGCACATGGGTCTGATTTGTCCAAGCTATAAATAGCAGCAAGGAGAGGGTTTTGTTCCCCATTTTCTCCCGTTTGCTCAGTGTAGAGATGCGTCTCTTTGCTCGAGTACGTTCTGTCGACAAGATGCTCCCGAAGGTGAAGATGCGTCGAGTTGTCTACGTACGCACTCGTGAAGGTGACTGTTACATCTAAAAGTCGAGATCGCGGGGTCCCGACGCAGGCAGAAGGTGCCTGTTGCATCCAAAGATCGGGACATTCGCGTCCCATTTTTGTTATGTTAGAAGAGCCCCAGATCGAAATTATGGTGCTCCCATCTTCCTTGGGCTTTGGAGAGCTCTTCCTCCTGCTAGAGTGGGGTTGATCGTCCGCTCGCGTTATGTTAAAAGGACTGCTTCATTTAGCCGAGGCACTTGGTCGAGACGAAGTGAAGCGCCTATATTGAGACATCAACGTGATACACCTGAATGAGACGCTGAGACGACGCACCTGATTGAGACACTGGAGTGATACGCCTGCGTAGCTACTGTCTTGATGCGCCTAGCTGATGCGCCTGCACAGCAGCTTTTTCAATGCGCCTGGCTATTTTTAGGCTTTCTTTCACTTTCTGTAAAGGGCCTTTTATGTAAAAAAAAAAATTCTTTAATCAAGAGCCTCTTTTTCGTGTTTGTCACGACCCGCACCCTGAAGAGGGGCACGAGCACGTGGTTACGTCCATCCTCCGCCGCAGAATCGGCGGTAGAACGTTGTATATGTCATCTATAAATACTACAACTAAACAGTATAAAGGTACCTGTACAGTATATACACTCCGAATGGAGGTGACATAGCAATACAGTCTCAATCATAAAGTAAAACTAAGGTAGATAGCATGGAAAGGAAATATGATAGATGAAAGCAGGAATTGGTTCAAGATCCACACAAGCCCAAAGATATACACAACACCACAGAGTCACAAAAATATAATATAAACTACTACAGTTTGAAAGTACTAGCTGGCTCACAGTCCAGGCAAACCTAACTAAGCTACACTACTCTGGGCGTGCAAAGTCTAGTGGGTCTACTATCAAGCCACGGTCCAGGTCTACTCCATCTAACCCATCCTCATAATAGGTCGGGCAATCTGCCTCAGAATCATCTGTAATATATCAACGGTATCCTGTCAGGAAAATGAGCAAGTACAAACACTAACAGTAGTTCTATATGAATTGACAAATTCTATAAGAGACGGTATAATGAAATACAAGATAAAATCAACAGGAAATATATATATCAAGATGTGAGTACTGAATAGGACGACAATATATATATAGGACGACTTGGGAACTATCTGGAAGTCGAGTTACAACCCTTAAACCAAATAAGGACCGGGGTTGTAACCCTTCTCTCGAACAGAACTTAGCCTCCTACGATAATAAATATAAAAGGTGCCTTGAAATATTAGTGTGTTTTGTGATCGGCTTGGGAAAATATGCTCAGGCTTTCCATCCGACCGTCTATGAACAAGTGACAAGTACAAGTGTGAAGAATAAGGCCGATCACCATGGAAAGTTATGAACAAGTAGGGTAAGGCTTTATCCGTCGTGAGGCGAGGGTATAGCTATGAACAAGTAACAAGTACAAGTGTATAGAATAAGTAGGGATTTGATCACACAACCACTAATAATTCCCCATCCCTCGAATAGTACAAAGGATTCCGACGTGACACGTCATGACACGGGATTCAAAAGCAGGTGATCAGCCCACTCCCAAGTCCATGTCTATACAAGTACAAGTAACAAGTCGAGTCTTGTACCAATATACCAAGTAATCCGAAAACAACATCTCATGACGGGATCCGACATATACTAGTCCGTGAACTATCGTGTCTGAAAATCAAGTAAGACACTACAACTGAATCGGATATAGCAGATATCAAGATAATAAAAACTATCAGTGAATGTACTCGCCTGTGGTCCTGAGCTGATAAGGCGAACAGTTGCTCAGAGTAATCACAGACCTATATATGAGATGCCATGAGTCCAAACAGGGTTTAATAATGAAAAAAAAGCTAATCTAGTCATGATATGCAAGTCTAAGTCAAAACTAGGTCAAACTAAGTCACCCCAAGCTAAACTAGGTCATACTAGGTTAACCAAGGTCACAGGAAGTCAATTCAAGTCAAACCAGGTCAATCTGTGTCAAGGGTTGACTTAAAGTTGACTTTTGGTCAAAAAGTCAACTCTGGTCAATATTGAGTCAACCCTAGGTTAAACTAGTCCAATGTTGACCAACTGTTGACTTTCAGTCAACTGGTCAACTCTGGTTTGGTTTCGATCAAATCTAGTCACTTATAGGCTAAGTTTGACTCTCGGTTGACTTTTGTTGACTTTTGGTTAAAATGGTCAACCGAAGTCAAAAGTAGTCTAGGAGCACTATTTCTGATCATTACCAACCAAGGAAACCCAATCCTAACCATATCTTAATCTGTTAAACTCATACCTTAGGTTCTAGGTAAATACCTACATTTACCCTTAACAAGGTATTCCCGATACCTTGCCCATTACAAAGGAAACCCCGCTAATTCTTAAGATACTAGCATAGGCTCCTTAGGGTAGCTAGATACTATCCTATTTTACCTACCAAGAACTATGGGTTTCCTGGATATCTAGTCCATCTTAGGATACATGTTGGTTATCCAACATTACCTTATTATATATTGTTCTAACATCTAACTAAACACACACACACCAACACTCACTCACTAACTCACATATGGCACCACACTTAGGCTCACTCCTAGGCTCACCTATAGGCTCATACATATAATGTCACGCCCCAGAACCAGAATACTGGAGAGCGGGGGCAGACATAGCCAGCTACGTATATTGAAATAGAATACATCTCAACTATACGGTCACGGCTGTCTAGATATGAGGGTTTACTGCAAGTCAGCAGTCTCTTAAGGTCAAGCCTATTGTCTCAATCTCAAGCAATTAACAGAGTTACAAGATATTAGAGCATCAAATATATATATATAAGGCGTCCCAAATATTACATATTGGATGATCATGAAGCTAGTCGTACAAAATGATGGGACTAGCAAGAGTTCAGTCATACATGATCAACCCTAGGATTTGTTAATCATGTTTACAGCCCGTAGGCAGACAGTAAGTAAATGTGCATCGAGCTAACAGGTGCTCGTCGGCTAAACGCCTCAAAAGAATAAATTTACATATAAGTGGGTGAAACAAAAGGAAAACCCACTCTTGGCCCGGGTTCCGTCTAGTTGTCACCATTGGGCTGGAAGCTCGGTAGATCCTCGGGAGCTGCTCCGAAATCTGGCCACACAAAACCAGCTGGGTCAAACCCCAGAAAGAGCAAGTGCCACAAAGGAGGCCACAAATAAGAACAAAAGCCAGCATATCAGAACATAAGAATAAAAGAAGTACAAGTAGTAAAGTACACAGGGCGATAAACGACTAGGGACGTGGAACCATTTCGGGAGCCAGGTTACAATCCTTAAACCAGACAAGGACCGGGGTTGTAACCCTTCGCCTGAATAGCTCACTGTCTCTACTCATTTATCGTTAAGATAAGTAAAACAAACATGCTCAGGAGATAGCAGGTACTGGAGCTAGACAAGACTTAGACAAGGCTGGACACCATCCATTCGCAATCGGCCAAACAAGTACTACGGCTTACTACTTTAACTAACTAGGGTTATCACAAGCCTAATTACTAACAAGATGCAAGTGAGAATTCCAGTCCCAAGCCCTGCAGACTATCCAGTTATCCTTCCGTGGGTTGAGAGTTATAGGTGGGTACATTACCCGGGAGACAAATGTACCCTTAGGTGACTTAGAGGGTGCAACACATGACAGTGTGCTGGAAATGTGCTCTACTCGTCGGCAAGCTACAAGTCCATTAAAGCGCCCAGATAACGAGATTGCCTGTGACTAGGAATTCTCCATGTTCTAGTTTGATCTAATCATTAGCCTAATCCAATTTAGCGCGAGTCCCTGGCCGTGGTACCCAGGAAGTCACGTCCTAGACATGATGCGAGACAAGACAAGTGGATTGTACAAGCAGGCAAGCAGGAACACCCATGGTGTCAAGTTGATTATACGAGTCAAGTTACAAGTTACAAGTCAAGTCAGGAGTGCGCCGCCACGGGCCACTATCAAGTTATCAAGATAAATCATGTCAGGGTACTGTCAGGAGTGCGCCACTACGGGCCACTATCAAGTCAGGTTGGTCATGTCAGGAGTGCACCACTACGGGTCACTGTCGTGTTATGCTAGTTCCTTGTCATGCCATGCCATGTACAATAGTCATTCCAAACATATTAAGTAAAATCAAGTTCATGACAAAAGGCGTAAGGATATAAAATGGACGTAAAATATCTAATAAAATACCAATATATATAGGACTATAGAAGAGCCAAGCTTAAAGAAATAACCAAAACTCCAAAAGCCAATAGATTATGCAAGGGATCAGGGAGTTGGATTGCGCAGGTGTCAGTTGCGCAGGGTGCCAAGTGCGCAGGGGCACAGGGCACAGGGGCAGATTGCGCATGAACAGACTGCGCAGAAGTGAACTGCGCATGGGTGGATTGCGCAGGAACAGACTGCGTAGAAGTCAACTGCGCAGGGGTTACTTTGCGCATGGCTGGCTTGCGCATGGATGGCTTGCGCCAGCGCAATCCAGCACAGCGCAAAGCACTGGCTGAGGTCATGCGCAATCGGCCCTGCGCTAAAGAGCACAGGCCGGGGGTGCGTAATCGGCCATGCGCTAAAGAGCGCAAGGCAGAGGGATGTTCTTCCTGGCCGAGAGCCGGTCCAAGAACACCAAGAACTTCAATTCTTCATAACTTAGCCAAATCAAAACCAAATCTAGATTTTCAAAGTTCTAACTTGAGTAAAATCGAATTCTCTTCCACATGGAAGCATCAAAACATGCAAAAATCGAAGTTTAATAGATCAAAACCAAGGATTTTCGAAAATGGTTAAAACCTAGATCTAGAAGAATGAAAGCTCCAAATCACAAAATGTCAAGTTCTAAAGTTGTTCTTCATGGCCTAATCTAGTTAATGGACAAATAAAAGTGGTGCTTATTTGATGGCAAGGTGCACTTGCCTATGGGTTGGGGAGTTGTGTGGAAGAAGGAAGAAGATGGAGAAGTTAATGGAAAATAAAGAGGAGAGAGAAAGGTTGGTGGAGATATAATGAGGGTGGGTGTGTTGTGTTGAGGGTAGAGTGTAGGTTAAAGTGTACCAATTCATATTAAACCAAACCTAATCAAACCAACCCAATTCCACAAAATAAAACCATGCCGTGGTCCAAACCTATTTACGAGAAACCAAAATCCGCAAGTCAAGAAAATAAAATATGTGCCAAAATCAAATTACGAGTACAAATACGAAATACAGGAAATGGGGGTGACATATAAACTCACACACATTCATATAGCTCACATATATATAGGCTCACATATATGAATATAGGTTCACACATATGAATATAGGTTCACACCTATAGGGGCTAAATGGGACTGTCCTATGGCTGAACATAGGCTAACATAGGGCTGCCAAATGGTTGAACATGGGGGTTGATTAAATGGACTGATTTGGGTGTCAAGTGGGGGCTGGTATAGGGTTAAATGGCTGTCAAATAGGCTGTCTACATGGGGCTGTTAAGGGCCTAATTTGGGACTGTTAAATGGGTTAGATATAGGTGATATGAGGGCTGCTAATGGACTGGTTTGGGACTGCTTATAGGGGCTGTTAAATGGGACAACCCATGGGCTGATATGGGGTAGTACAAGGCTTCCTAGGAGCTGCCCAATGGGGCTGATCCTCCCTTAACCTGCTGCTAAGCAGCCAAGGGACTGACCCCCACCCCTACACTGCTACACAAGTAGCAGTCCGAACTGCTACAGAACAGTCCCCTGTGGGGACTGTTACACTTCCAAATCAGTCCCCTGTGAGGGACTGATACACTACTGCAGCTGTGGTTTTGAACCCAGCATTCCCCCTTCAAATCCTCACTCCCTCATCTCTCTATTTCACTTTCAACCACTCTATCTACCACTCTATATTCTTCAACACAAACACACTCGCAATACCAACTCCAAAACCAATTTCCACCACTCTATACTCATTCCCTCTACCCCTTGCCCGAATTCCCACACCCCCTAAACACATACAAAGACTCAATTAACACACCAACATATATACATATACATAAGACACAATATATATATATATATATATATTTTTTTTTTTATATATATATATATATATATATATATATATATATATAATATATATATATATATATATGACATTAATATATATATAACCATTGATATATATATATATATATATATATATATATATATATATATATATATATATATATATATATATATATATATATATATATATATATATATATATATATATATATATATTTTATTTTTTTCCATTTTTTTTCCATTGATATATATATATATATATATATATATATATATATATATATATATATTAAAAAAAAAAAAATATATATATATATATATATATATATATATATATATATATATATATATATATATATATATATATATATATACATATAGATAATAGAATATGATACTAAATGATACATTGAAGAACACATTCTCTAAATAACATAAAATCTGAGATTAAAATCTAGATAAATCATTTACACAATATATATATTAAATACAAGTGTCCAAATAGGAATTTCCCACTAGGACACAAAACCACACATAGGACACACCTAGAAGTCTCCAAATGGATACGAAATGGACACAAATGGAGACACAACCATGGAGGTCATTCCTATGGGCTCAAAACAATCCTATATGCATGTAGGAATGAAAGGAGAAGAGATTTATACCTCCCGGTAGATCGAATCTAGAAAAAACCCTCCCGATACGACACCGACAAGTAGGAATCTCCAAATGGACACGAACGAGCTCCGAATCCTTCCAAACTTGGCTAGCACCCTCTATCCATAGAGTAGAGAAGAAATGAAGAATATTTGGTGGAAGAAGGAATTGATTTGGAGATGAAATCAATGGTGGTTGCTCTCAAAATTTGGGAAAGAACAAGAGAGAAAAATTTTGGGGATAATAACAAATGAATGGATGACTCAACCCCTCCTCTTATGGCTGCCATGTGTGGGTGGTTTGTCCCTATTTGCTAATGACCAAAATGCCCCCACTAACTCATATTGAATTAAATTAGGAAAAAGGCTTTAGGTTGAGGCTAAATTAGTCTAGTTTTAAGTCTCTAATTAAACCTAACCTATCTATGAATAATTAGTCTAACACATTAACTAAAATAATGTCATGTGGACCATGCCTAACTAATGAGTGGGTCCCACTAGAGTCAAAACTACCCCGGATCCCCGAAACAAGTCGGATTGAGTTAAAATTCGAACCCGACTCAAATAACCCCAAAATAATATCATAAATAAATAAATAACTTTAAAATAATTCTAAAGTGGAAAAATGACCAAAATATTCATGTTCATGAAAACTGGGGGTGACAAATCTATCCACCTTAAAAAATTTCTTTCTCGAAATTAAAACAAAGCAATCACAAGAAACACATGCAGAAAACAAACCCCACTCAATACTTCCAAAAAAAAATTTAGCAAAATAAAAATCTCTTAAGGCACAACAACACTTGCAAATAAAAACGGACACGAAACCAACACAAAATCTCACCGATCAAAAGCCAAATCAACAATCACCAATGCAATAATATCAAAATAAATCAAAAAGGTCCAATGACCAAAATACCCTTGGGCCAGAAATGACACTGAAAATATCCTAATCACATGGTTAGGCCCTAGGTCAAACAGTCTCCAGGATTTCACTAGTAAAACATCAAATCACAAGTCATGGCTTAAAAATTTAAAATGATTAAAATATCCAAAATCAAGCATGAATTAAATGACAATAATTAAATTACTAAAATTATAAAATTTAAAATTACTCTTAATTAGAAACTGGGTGCTACAAGTCTATCCACCTTAAAGAATTTATCCTCAAAAATTAAAACAAACTGAACACAGAAAAATCATGTAATTCGATAATCGTATGCGTCTGTCCAAAATCATGATACTCAGAAACTCCGTCATGCTAGTGAGCAAGGCTACGATAATCACAGAATCCTCGACTAAGGTACATACCTCTAGAATTATGGTATTTAAAATTTTTGCATTGCCGTTTAATCAAGAGCCTCTTTTTTGTGTTGACCTTTGCTGTTTTCTGATGTATTGAGCTCTTGGCGCATGTTTGTTTTAAGGCGCATAGTAGATGCGCCAGAAATTCCATGCTTCTATAATATATATATATATATATATATATATATATATATATATATATATATATATATATATATATATATATGGACTTGAATGAATTCTAGATATTTATGAATATTTCTCTCTCTCTCTCTCCCTCTATATATATATATATATATATATATATAT